>OZ010736.1:93213470-93525970 GCA_963932295.1 Tipula lateralis
TTTTGAGAATTTTCGGGTTACCCTTAAACTTATATCTCATTATTTCAAAAAATTTAAACATAAGGTTTTAACAGTAAATTGGTATGCTTAAACCAAAGCCTGTGTGGGTTCCAAAGTTTATGAATCTTATTTGATTAAATTTATGCGCAAAATAGAGAAATAAAATATGTTGTTGTCGAATGGTTTTTCATGTCAGTACAATAGGCTGCCAGCTATGAGTTTGGATCTATAGCCGTATGTCGATTTGGCTGTAATGGCGTAAAGTAGAATGTAAATAAGCGAACCGCGAAAAAGTGAGTGCCCCACTAATAGTGCACCAGGAAAAGCATGAATATTTTGTAACTGACAAGTTAAATATTCTTTATAATCTTTTCAACGCATCATTGAAATTAAATTGAAACGTTTTTCAAAAAGTCTTTATCAAGAAAAACATCAATCGATTTGCTAAAAGTAAAGAGCATTATTAGTATTTTATTTTAAAAACAAAAACCGTACGAAATCGAAGTATCATTAACTTGGTTGTGATAGACTATTACCTACCAGCATATCGATTATGTACAAATTTTAGCTAAATAAAATTCGATAAACTAAACAGAGGTAAAATAACTCATATTTTTAAACCATATAATGTTATTTTCCTATTTACATATTTGTATTTTTAGGTTTAAAGAAATGTACAGAATGCCAATAAATTTTTATATTTAATTGTTCAAAATGTCGGTAAAATGGACAATTTAACCCTACGTAACATAAAAATGCACGTAAAAATTTAATATTTCGAAATAACGGTAAACGTGAGGCTGGTGAAATAGTCGACAGTGTGAAAAAAGTGTCATTGCATTTAGAAGCAAGTTTATTTATTTTTGTTCAATGCCTCTAACGATATTAATTTTTTATTATTTAAGATTTTAGCGGTGCTCAATTTCTTTGCAAGAGGTAGTTATCAACGTAGAGTTGGTGGTGATGCATTGGCTTATATGAGCCAATGGAAAATTTCTAATTAAATCAGAAAATACGCAACTTTTATTGCAGAAAATTTGTCTGGGAAATACGTAAGGTTTCCACAGACAAATTCTGAAATTGAGAGCACAAAAGCAAGGTAAATAAATGAATATTGATTCTCATATAGCCATAGCTGGGCTTAAAAAGAATGTGGAACTTTCGTATGTAAACCGAAAAGGCTTTCATTTTATAAATACTCAAATGGTAATATTATTTATCTCTAAATATTAATATATTCTAATTCTAGTAATTATTTTTTAGATATGTAACAACAACCAGGAAATCATCAATTGCAATGCGAGGTATTGTGTGATAAATATTTGAAATTAGTAGAATTCCAATAATAAAAACTCCATATTGCAGCTCGACTCATGATAGTTATATTTAGTCTTGCAGTCAGAGTTTTACGTTTTTACAGATGAGATACGAGCAAGGACATTGGCACGAATGGTAATTAGGTTAAGCTTTGTCATTTATACATCATTCCATTTACATAATAATAATTACATATTTTGTTTCCTAAACAGTCACCTAAACAGTGGATTCCCATTGCAACCGTTTCTTTTGACGAATATTCAAAGGCCCAGATCGCGAGAAGAGCAACGTTACAACCAGCTACATGCTAAAGTACGCTCTAAAATTGAGTGCTGCATCGGAGTGCTCAAGAATCGGTTTCGGTAAAAAGAAATAAAACATATGAGAATGAAATTTTAGAATTTAAAATATTTTATTATTTTAGGTGATCGAAAATTGAAGTATGGGCCAAAAATTTCAAATATAATAGCTTCGTGCGTTATATTGCATAATATTTTAATAACACATATTGTTCCATATGATGAGCCAATCCAAGCACAAGTTGAGGTACCGTCGAAAAAATCTCACACTACCTTGCAATTTATTTGCTCGGAGTCTTTTGAAGATTTCCATCTGTAAAAAAAACCTTTTTTATTATTATAAAAAATTCATTAATTTATTATTTATTTATTAGTGATACATTAGGAATTTTAACGCTGATTCATCGTCATCAATTGCCTTTGGATCTGATTGCCTTATTTTATGGCACTTATTGGTTGTTTCAGTTGTTTATTTGTGTCGTCCTGGCCCTTGACTACCCGTCTTAAATAATTGTTGGTGTCGTTTTGCAATTGGATTGGCTTTTGGATGAAACCCATTATTGACTGATGCTGGGAAAAGAATATAATTACTATTTATATTTTAACAATATTTCGATTATTCAATACCCGTGGCCTTCATCGTCTTATTTGAGGGCTTTGTTGTGACGAGTTATTACTTATTGACTGTTGATTTTCATCGAGTTCTACGTCCGAAACTGCAGACTCTCCACTAACATTAGGTGCCGGTGTGGATGGAGAAACTCGTTCAATAAATAAACTTAATATCTCCGGCGACCGTAACTCGGTAAATTTTATTAATCTAGAAAATAAATGTCAATTAAAGTATTATAACTTTTTCTACAAAAAAATTAAATTCTAGTTAATACATTAAAATTATCAATTATCAAAACATCTTTTCCTTATATATAAAAACATCTTTTCTTTATTTCACTAATCATTATATTTCAATTCATATTTTGATGAGCTGAGTAAGTGAGTACCTCAAAATAAAATTAAAATTTTGTACTTACAGAAGTGGAATAGTTTTGAATTTGATCCAATATTAGATCCAGTAGAGTATTTATGGCTGTTGATGTAGACGGTTCAGGACTTTCAGGTCTCGCAGTTGGTCAAGCTGTTAGCTGACTATAAAGCTTAAATTAAATTAAGAGCTTTTTAATTTACCACGTTTACTGTAATATTGAAGCCACTTTCCAGCGAGGAATGTCCGTCCAACGCTTGAAGTCCACATACATTTATAATCCTCCAATCCTACTCGGTCATATATGTGGCATCGAAATCTTCTGAATCATCATCTACTTCCCGAGAAGTGATTGGCCCTAATCCGCTACGATTTCGCTGTATTCTTATATGTTTAAGTTTTTGCTTAACTTTAAATCGAAGCGAGTTCCACGTCTATTAGAAATAAAACGATTATGATTTTAATAAATACTTAAAAAGAACATTATAATTATATTACGTTTTGCCACTGATTTGCCGATTTCAGTATTGGGCCAATGCCATTTAAATTTTCCGATATCGTTTTCCATACCGACTTTTTATCGGATGCACCATGCTCTGTTGGATGTTTCCCAAATTGATTAGAAAGATAAAATTAAATCAAATTTTCTCTCTAGATTATTGTTTACTTACCTTGAATAAATAAAATATTTTCTTCATCCATGTCTATAAGGGCATTGTTTTTGATTATTTCCTAATCTTACTCTAGACTGCAATACCACAAAATTAAAACTTATCAACATTTAATTTATGTTTAAATTAAGGACTATAGAATAGTGATTTAAGCATTTAATTCATATTGTACAAAATTTCTTATCATTTTGAAATTTTTGATATTCAATTTATGAACGAGTACAAATACGAATTTTGTATCAAATCTTATCAACGATAAGAAACAAAAGGAACAGCAAAAAAAGCCTAATATATTTGAAATCCAAATATTTTAATTTAACGTTTTTTTTATTCATATCTACCAATGTACATTTAAAAATTTTCATATTTTAACGAAATTTTTTAATTATTGGTTGCATACACGAAAATATGAATATCAGTTTAAGTTTATGAGCGACGCATCACAAAAATTTATTGCCAAATTTGCATTGTGCAAGCAATTGTAAAGGAAAAACGTGACGAACTCTGTAACGTACTCGTGGATGTTGATAATAAAAGCTTGGGAACGTTCCATTTAATGGACATTAAGACAAAAAGGTAACGTAATATTGTCTCATTTAGCTCGATTAATTTCAGTACAAAGTCATAATATATTAGTATAATGTCTTTGAACCTGCCCTGTAACGATCGCCTTAAATTCTCGTTTTTCTCTATACATTTGTATTACAATAATTGATCGACCCGTGAACGTACAATTGAATATGACGTGTTGTAAACTATATTTGTTGTAATTGAGTATGGTATTGGTAAATTGAAATTTGGTGGATAATACAAAATAGGAAAAAGTGGGATCCGTTCACAACTGCATATTTTAAAATGACATTCACAAGGTAGAAAATGAAATTCTTAATCGATGATAATGAAATAGACTATGGTATTATACATATTTTATATACATTAAACTTATACAATTGATTATAGCTTATTTATATGAAAGAAGAAAGGAATACTTTCACTAAATATATTAAATTTAATTCGGTACAATTATATTCTTTATAATATGTATTGTAATATATTGAAAGATATATTATACTCCTTCACTTAAATGTTTAAACAAGTCTCGGATATATTACGATGACGAGGATATAGAAAGCAGAAGTTTTGAATTTCTTGTTGTATATTATTATTATACAGGTATATGAAAATAACCAAGGCGTAATAAAATACGTAATATTTTTATTATCTCTCTAGTAGTTTTTGTCATATTCGTAATTATTGGCAACAATGCATCAAAATGTTGTACGTTATGCCGTTTTGAAAAATGTCATTTTGAACCATATGCTGTTTTGTACCTTATGCGATTTTGAAAAATTCCGTTTTAAAAAATGTCATTTTGAACCTTATGCCGTTTTGTACCTTATGCCGTTTTGAAAACTGTCGTTTTAAAATATGCTATTTTGAAAAATGACATTTTAAAATATGTCAGTGTGACCCGGACCCGGAAAAAAAGTATACGGAAATTTCGATTACAAATCTGGAATAAAGCGCGCGAAAAAAAAGAAAAAACATTCGAGTCATGAATTTTTGATTTTGGACGGGAGTTAATTTTGAGACAGTGACCCAAGAGGTTCTGTTCGGAAAACGGGATTTATATTTAAGTATTGCATGCATTTTTTTCTTACTAAGCCTAATAATTTTTTTTAAGTAGTGAGTAATAGTTTGTCTTCTTTATATAAATATATTGTGAACGATTAATTTTTTTTGTGGCAACTGTGTAATTTAAGCGAGAAGTCGGGTCATATCTCGTACGTTTACATTAAATAGACCCGTTTTCTTTTACAAAGGCGATCCCCTCCATTTTGTGTTAGATTTTAAGGAGCATGGGGGATTAAGGTTACAGCCCATGTGCACAGAAAAAAATAACTATACAGAAGGAAACCTACGAACGAAAAAATTTCTGATTTTTGAAATTGTCTCTTTATACAAAAACAACAATTGAAAGAGAATAAAATACTGAACAATGTATAGATCAAATTCTCTGTTTAAAAATTTTAATTTGTTTGTGTATATTTATTTGTTTGCTATTCGAGAGTGTAAAATTTATTTATTTAAATTTTTACTCTCTTAGTTTCTGAGATAACCCCAACCAACGAAATAACCCCAGAAAAAATTTTATTCGTATAGTTTTCTTCTGTATAGTTATTTTTTTCTGTGCCATGTGATTCATATGGGTAGGTAATTATTACTTTTCTGTAGCAACAGTTTTGGAATGCACATTTTATTAGTTTTTTGTAAGTTGGCACGCCTGCATATGATCATCGGAACTCTCAAGCCGCTGCTGCTACCCGCATTAGTGTGCTGTCTTAGTTCAGGTCAATTAAAATAAAACCGAAAAAATTACGTACAAATCGAAAAAACTAATTAAAATGATTTTAAAATAAAATGATATATGTAATAAATTTAATACTTTTAGTCATTGGTAAGTTTTCTAGATTCAAAAAATGAGACGATTGTTATGAGGTGGTCCATATAGCTATTTCGAAAAATGTTCACTTCATTTTAATGAATGAGAACATTTTTAGTTTTGGCCATCGGTCTCGCTATAATTTTTGGATAGTTCTGGTTTTAATCGATACCAATGCAAAGTATTAGACAATTGCCATGGGAATCTCATGACATCACGTGACCCGATGGCAATCGTCTAATACTTTGTATTGGTGACGATAAAGACTAGAACTATCATGAAATCATAATGAGATCGATAAATACTTTTGAATAATTTTTACTTTTTTCTAATTTGGGTTTTTGTTTGACTGTAAATTTTTACTATCGTGATACAATTTTTTTGGACTGACAGTGTTCATATATCACGATAGATATACATATGTTGCCATTGCATTTTTTGTGATGAGTTTTGAGCTAACTTTACATTTATGGAATTGCGTCGTGCCATATGCAAATTGTGTATGCAAATTCCCTGTGTACTCTAAAAAAAATTCATGATTTTACTGTAGAAAATGTCATCTAAAACTTCGGAATTGTTTTGGTTTATCCTATAGGAAACATGAATAAGTTTTATGAATTTTTAACCACAAAGCGGTGTGAATAAAAACTATGTTTGTTTTACTTTAAGCTTCTGTTGATGTCAAATGCATGATGTATCATATATGAGACAACCACGAAAATCCATTTTCTAGGAAAACCATTTAGCAAATTCAAATTGCATACTCATCATGACACATAAAAACCATAAAGTACATTTTTTTTAGAAAAAAAAAACTGTAGAGTTATTTGCAACTTCCGATATTAAAACAACTGTGAGTTGACCTTATTTCTCCCAAATACGAATGTTGATGTAGAAAACTGTTTGTAAACACTCGAGAGTTCAGAATTTACTTATTTTGATGTTCAGCAAGAAACAATTTTTAAAATAGAATTCGGTTAGTATAGGTGCATTTATCCTGTTTTTACCGTGTATCCGGATCAAAATGAGATTAAAAAAACTACTGTGCCTACTCTTCATAGACTTCGAACGTGCATTTGGCTTAATCAGTCAAAACGCAATCTGAAAAGTGATTTGCGAAGTGGTACTGCTGCTCATTAGATTGAACAAAGTTCAATGTAAAGTCGAAATCGAATAAACTTCAACTCGTGAGGAGTAAGACCTAATAACGCTTGAGAGCATCATGTGCTAACTCGATACCACATTCACGATACTAACACGAATACCACTTAATGATATGGATGCTTATTAGCCATACTGAAATGCAGCAGAAAGTAAAAAGCTGTTAGACCACGCAAGGAAATGGGTCTCCATGCGTGGTCTAACAGCTTCTTACTTACGCCTGCATTATGAATTAACATCATGAATATCACGTCAGTCGAAGAGATTAAGAAATTACTTCGGCGATACTATAAAAACAACAGATAGCACGAAAGAAGATATCAATCAACGCATCAACAAAGTCAGAAATATGTTCAACATACAAAGCGAGGAATGCACCAGTACTAACAAAAAACCAACTTAAGGTTTTTTTTTTTTAAATTATGTATTTATTAAAACTGATTTAAAAATCATCTAGTAATTTATCTTGCATTATTATTTAAATTCACGATTGAAGGGTTATAGCCATTAGGCTAACACCTTTTACATAATTTTATTATATTTTTAGCCGATCCAGGTTGGATCTAGTAGATCAAGTGGTTTCTTCCTTCGCAGCCTTCTCACTGGATTTGTGTCATCCAACATTCGGCGAATTTCAGCATTTTTATGTTGACTAATCCGTTGCATGTGTTGTCTTGCATATTTATTTATTTCTATACGCTAACAAAATCCATCTTCAAATCTCTATGGATGTTGTCATTTCTCACGTACCACGGTGCATTTACTATTTCACGTAGGACTTTGCTTTGGAATAACTTGATGATATTGACGTTTGTTTGCTTTGTAAAGCCCCAGAGCTGAATACCGTAAGTCCATACAAGCTTAAGAATTTGCCGGTACAGTAGCAATTTATTATGTAAAGTAAGCTCAGAACTTCTGCCCTGAGAGCCAATTCATCTTTCTGTATCTAATGTTTAATTCTTTTTTTTTCTTTTTCACATGCTCTTTCCATTTTAGTTTCGCGTCAAGAGTCATGCCTAAGTATTCGCCACCTTTTCGACCAAATGTTTAAAACCATATTAGTCGCTCTTTGCAATTTGCTTGAGAATTCTTCTATGATATCAGCAACTGCTAAGATGGCTGTGTAATGTGCAAATGTAATCTGCAAACGTTGCTATAGTTGTCACTTCTATCGTTGGTAGATCAGAGTTATATAGTACATATAAAGTTGGTCCCAGAACACTACCTTGTGGTACTCCTGCTGATATTTTCTTCATTTCCGAGTATTCACCATCTAGTTTAACACGAAAGTGCCGGTTAGCTATGTAAGATTTAAGTATTTCATAGAATTGCTTTGGTAAATCTCGTTTTAATTTGTATTCCAAGCCTTTATGCCAAACTTTATCGAAAGCTTGTGCTACACCCAAAAAAATACTAAAACAAACTTTCTTTTTTCAAGTACATCTTCAATTATATTTGTAATCCGCTGCACTTGCTCGATTGTTGAATGATTTTCTCTAAAGCCAAATTGATGAGGTGGAATAAGATTTCTTTCTTCAATTATTGATTTGAGTCGCTTAAGCAGTAATTTCTCAAATATTTTTGAAATTATTGGAGTAAGGAAATCGGTCTATACGAATATTTGTCATTAAATGGTTTGTTTGGTTTGGGTAGCATGATGACCTCAGCGACTTTCCATTGATTTGGAACGTGTTTAATTCTGAATGCTGCATTAATTAAATGGAGTAGCTTTCGTATTCCTTTGTCAGGTAGGGCTTTTGTTATTTGTCCTGTAATTAAGTCATATCCTGGAGATTTCTTTGCACTAAGGTTAGTTTTGATTTCGTCTTTTAATTCTTGCACTGTGACAGCAGCTATATTATAGTTGTTCACTTTATGTACTGGTGGTATGTTTTCACCTACTGTTTGTCTAGGTAGAGCCTGGAACGTGTTTTCAAGATGAGTTGCAAACAATGTTACTTTCTGCTTTGCGCTTATAGCCCAAGTTACATCATCGTTTCTAACTAGAGGCATTTGAAGTTTAGGTCGATTTAACATTTTTGTTGCTTTCCAAAGGGAGTACTCGGTATCTTTTTCCCCAGACAGGCTACTTTAGTATTTATTGATGGATTCATTTTTTTTTCTTTAATTAGCATCTTTAGTTTGTTGGACAAAAAGTTTAGAGTAGTTTTATATTCAGGGGCTCGATTCCTTTGCCAAGCTTTCCTTGCTTTTCGTTTTGCTGCTACCAATTCCCTTACTTCCAAGGGATAAATAACATTCTTGCGTGTTTTGGTTTTATTTGATGGTGTACTACTCCACGCCGCTTGTTGTATGACGCTGTTAAATTGTTCTATTTCTTCTTCTAGCTATATCGGATTTGTAATTGGCACTTGGGGATTAATATTACCCTCAATTAGTTTCTGAATTTTTTCCCAGCAGGTTTTGTTCTTTGTTAGCCATGGTTGACTTGTTTTCTTAACAATCATTGCACTGATCGTCATAATAACAGGTGTGTGATCTGACATAATCCCGTCGCTGCTTTCTAGGTATATGTAATTATCGTCTATACCTTTGGTGACAAAGAAGTCTATAAGATCGGGTTATTTGTTTCTATCCGTAGGCCAATATGTTGGTTGATCTCCGGAGTGAAAATCTCAACTGCATTGTTGTCCTGCTGCAAGCAACTCTCTTCCTTTTTTAGAGGTTACTCTTGATCCCCAGAATGTGTTCTTTGCGTTAAAATCACCTCCTATTATGAAACAAGATCCAAGTGATTTAAATAATGTGCAATAATCTTCCTTTAGCAGATTAAATCTTGGAGGGATATATATTGACGATATGCTATATTCTTTGTTGTTATTTATATATACTTTTATTATTTGTTTCTATAATTAACATTGCAAAAATATAATGAGTTTATTATAAACGTCTTCAACTTTTTCTTTATTATTGAAAGTGAGCATAAATAGTGGAAGACCTCTTTTATTGATATGTACACCTTGTTCGGTTTTGATTCTTTCTTTCCTAATTATGTTTACGGCATTTTCTATTTGATGACCCTTTTGCTTGAGATCTTCAATAATTTCCTCTGTTACGTAGGTTGGGTGAAGACCCCTAGCCATAACCTTTATTGGACGATTATTCTTGTCCTCATAGGTAAACCACTGATATCCCTCGGAATTTAGCTTCGTAGCTTAAGCTCTATAGGTGTTAGAATCCGTCACATTAATTTTCCAGACCCCATTGCTTAGAGATACAAGTTTATACTCAGCTGTCGTAACCGATTTCATAATCGATTGTATAGTGGAACAATTAGATATTCCAACGATGCTAATTGGTGGAGGTACTTTCTCTTTTGGTTTAGATGGCTGTTCTTCAGAAATCAGCTGTTTTTTTTAAATATTGTTTGACTTCTAGAAACATATTTTGAAGTTGAAGGTAAATTTTCTGCCATTTCCGGAGAGCGTTGAGCTTTCTTTTTCTTGCTTGGTCTTCTAATTTGATGTAAGACCCAATTAGTTTTTCTTCATCCGTATGGAATGAATCACTGACATCCTTGATTATAGGTTTGGATGTCGTCTCAACTACTGCTGGTGTTTTACATCTTTCTGAAGTTCTTCATTTTCTTTCTTTAAGATTGTAAATTCTTCCTTCAATTTAGCAGTGAATTGCTTTATTTCTCTCAGTTGTTCGCGGAGCTCGGCGATTTCTTTTTCGTACTGAAATATATTTTCAGTTGAAGATTTTGGTGATCTCTGCAGTTTGGAACTTCGTCCAAATGGGTTTAATAATGATTGGCCCACCATGAATCATTTGGGCCAACCTCCAAAGAGGGTGGAGATGGCAACGCCTTTTTGAAAAGTAAGCCATCATTATTATCGATAGCTTTGGTATTGTTATTGATTTCATGCATTATGACCCAAATCTAGGTCTTTATCATGTTATAATGCACACACTTCACTTATGATTTGCACAATAATGTTTTTTCTGAACACTGCACTTTTTAGTTACAAGAAAAAAAATTTTTTTTGTTGTGTTATGTGAGTTTAGTTATTGACTTTGCACTTTTAATAAGTATAATTATTTAAAAAATTATATTTATGAAAAATGCGTCTATTCACTTTGAGTATTTATAAAAAACTGAATTTTTAACCAACTTAAGATGATTCATTGCGCATGTGAAATCAATTCTGCTTTGTAGGTGTGAAATATGAATACACAGAAAACACAAAACGTACAAGCGTTTTAACAAATAATTGACAAGAAGATCCAAATACTTCTGACCAGATAAGATTACAAATTAAGAGCGACAAGCAAACTAAACATACATTTAAATCAGATAAAGCAAGTTAAAATGGAATGGTTTATGTCAGTAGACCCCAAATGATATACGAATATACTAAGAATGAAATCCACAAGAGAAATTGGAAAGCTAGCAATGACCTGCAACAGAATGGAGCTCACCGAAGCGAAAGGACTCGGTAAAACATGAGGAGAACTGATAACCATAACTCCCAATATATTCAGATGGTGCAGTGTTGAGGGCGGCTTATGCTCTGAAATTGGAGATAAACTTTAAAAAAGCTAAAATGAACTTCAAGAAAAAAACCATCAGATTTATAATGAACGTTTTAGCTGCAATACCTTACGGTACTTTAAGCCAGAAATTACATGTCAAAAAGATGTGCCATGCATTAAATCTAATACTCTGCAACTTATACAAAACATAATAATTCAAATTGTAGTAATATTAAAACAAAAACTGTTGGATACAATTTTTTCAATAAAACTGAAACAAAATGTATTTATTTAGAAGTAATTTACTTAACATTTGATGGCAATCAGGCTTGTGCTAAAGTAATAAATATTGCAAGCAATTTAGTCCTATCCCAGTCACAAAAATAAACAAAAAATTAACTGTATCAACTCCGAAAAAAATATTACAGAACAAATAAATAGCGAATTAAAATTAAAATTAAAAAATTTAGAAAAAATAAATCAAGTATGTTTAATAGATTTACTCATGGTCAGTATAGTAATAAAAAAAAAGTTAAGTTGTTGTTGCTGCTATCGCACACTTAGACCAATTTTGATCCGTTGTGATACCACTCTATACGGCTATAGGTCCGAGTCTTTTCGTAGAACCATCTGCGCATTGCATAGCTTCATGTCAGGCCTATAGTACTGACATGGGAGATGGGTCGGCCCAAGGATTCTAAACACGACAGAGGATTCAGATATGTTCATTTTTCACCACCGATCGCACCGCCCAAACGATCGAAGGTGAAAAACCCATTTTGCATCCTGCCTCGAATCGGATTCGAACCCGGTACCTCCCGCTCCAACTGCCGCAGCTTTAACCACTGCGCCACCTGGGCGGTAATAATACTAACATTTAAAACAAAAACAAATAGTAAACACCAATATTGACTCAACTATAGAAAACTCAATAACCATCAAATCGAATGGTCGAATTTTGGAACAGTGGGAACCGCTAGTATATTATTTTGAATTAGGCAATTTTGAGTCGTCATACGGAAATGAAAACATGGAATTTATCTCACATAATCTAAAAAATAAGACAGTAAAACTATATTATTTCTTTCTTACTTACGCTTTAGAAATAGTTAATAAAATTAATAAAGAAATGCAATCCGAAGATGTAAAAATGCATATTTTTGTATCACGCATGAAACATTTATTTGGTCAGTTTGCCAGAAATTTTATAAGAAAAGATAAGTTGGACAACGTCCCGTTTTTAACTTTAAATTTAAATGAAAATCATGTTCCATTAAACGATGTTTATTGTGGTACCAGTAATTTACCAGTAATTTTAAAAATATTTAACGAACGTGAATTAGAAAAGGCAGAAAAAATAAACACCGAATATAGAGCTGATTACTACGAAATAAGAAAATTTCGTGATTTATCCATTGATGAATTTTGGGCAAATGTTGCTGAAATTAAAAACCTACTTAATGAACAGATGTTCGAAAATGTATACAGAATTGCTCAAGGAATTTTGTCAATTCCTCTGCCAATGTGGAACGAGTTTTCTCCATACAGAATCTAATAAAAACTAAATACCGCAATCGACTTCACGTTAATACATGCTCAGCTTTAATTCAATTAAGGTATTTAATAAAGGACGATTCTGGTTATAGCTACAAAATACCAAATAATTTAATAAAAGTACGTCTTTCTAATAGTAAAAAACAAAATGAAGAGTTATTAGAATAATTTAATTGAACTCAAAATTATTAATTAATTTTGTAAAATGATTTTTGATGCAAAATGTTCTTTTTTTTTTAAAAAAAAATGGTGATTTTTTATTTTATATAATTGAATTATATATTATTCTTAATTTTATATACATATGTATAATAATTGTTAGGTTTTTGAACTTTTATAGAAATGAATAATAGAAATTGTTAGGTTTTTGAACTTCTATAGAACACTTTAAACTATTAAACCTGACAGCATTTCATTTACATGTTAAGTTAAAAACGATTTTTTAAAGCAAAAGTACTTTCAAGTTTACTATTGAAAATGCTCTAAAATCATCCCTGCATGTAATGATCGATAATACAATGTACCAGGTATTGTTCTACTATCATATAAAATTTATCCTTTGATTTACATTGTATGTTGTACTTGTACAAAAAGCAAACATTGGTTTGTATTTAAAAATATATACAGTATACTCAAAACATCAATACAGTGAACATAATAAATCATAACCAACAAGAGTGGTTGATATTCTCGAATATGTATGAAAATTAGAAAATTATCTTTTTTTTTTCAATTTAGAAAATATTCTTATAACTTGAATTAATATTTAAGGAATCATTTATCTATGTCAAATAAATTAATTACCCGATATTGGTTTGACCAAATGTTACAAGACTACATAATGAAGTTTGACCTTCAAACCGATTTAAATTTTGCTGTTTATTTCTGACGCTGCCAACGGATTGTTCTAAACATACACAAATATTCTTAAGTAAACATTCAATTCAAGTATGAAATTTCAATGTTGAACAATGTTTTTAAGCCCTTTGCAATGGATATCCGCTTCAGATGATACCATAGTAATTATTGGTACGGCAATTTCAAAGTCGGAATCACTAACAATGCAGTCATAATTTGTATTGCAATTATAATAGGATTCGATGTAAGAATCCATGTTTCAATTCTTAACTTTATTTGTCCACGTTTTGTAAAGAAAATATATATGTCAAAAGTAGAAACCAAAATAAACACAGGACACCAAAATAAAACAATTTCCTACTTTTAATTTTACACCTTGCTTTTAATAATTCACTACTATTGGAGCTTATATTTGGTGTGTATTAAATTTATTTCTTCTTGATAAATATATAAATTTATATAAATGTTTCAAATTATTTTAATTATTTATTTTCATTATTTTAATTAGATGAGCTGACTATCTACCCATGCACTGATCAATTACTATATAAATTTCTTTTCGTTATGAGATTATAACACATTAGAAAATCAAACATTCATACTTCAAACGAAACATGTTACATTGTGTTGCAAAGCAATTTTGATGGAATTATTTATATGAAGCCAATTTATAAATATTGCTTTAATTAAACACTGTCATTCTTCAAACTAAAATCTTTCAAATGTGTTTCAATTAATTTCTAAATAGAATTTCCTAAAAATATTTTCTCCTTTGAATTTCTATTTATGAGATGTGCCTTAAGATTGAAGTATATATGTAGTTTTTTACTTCAAATACTTACATATATGCTTCAAATTAAAGTTTTTCAGACGTATTCAAATTTAAGTTTTAAAGAATTTAACTGAAAGAAATAATTATTTATAAAAAAGAATATTCTTTGGTTCAAAGATATTGATCTTTTGAAAAATAATTGTTATGAATTTATAAATAAGGGATTTAGCAGTTTTACCCTAAATTGCTAGATTCTTTTAAATTAACTTACGGTATTTTTTAAACGAAACATTTATTTTTCAAAGTAGGAAATACTTTCATGTAAAAGATAATTTTTTTCTCAATGTGCTACGAAAATATTTCACGATTACAATTTTTATACTATAAAAGACTTTCTGAAATTTGATACCGTTAATATAGACCACATAAGCACTCGATGATACCTATTAAATCTGTGGGTCCAAGGCAATAACTTGGTAACTGACGGTCACAAAATGTTCATCCTAGTTGATCAAAATAATATTTCATAAATCGACAAACTTATTTACGTAAACTTGGGGTTTTAAATACTTATAAATTTACCACAAGTTCTAAATATTTTACCTTAAGATACCGATATAAGGAAAGATGTTTATACAAAAAATCCGTCAGTTTTATCAAATACCACGTCGCAAACGATATTCTTGTAATATTCTGTACTCTGTACATATATTAAAAATTTGATCCAAGTAAAATCCTGGACATGAGACTCAGTATTTGACTTCAACAAGTTTTAACTGTGTTCGACTATCTTATTATTTATCTTGTAAAAAAGAATTACGTTTCGGGCAAAAGGCCTCCTTTTGATTTTATTTACACAATATTTAAATATCTCGTGGTGTAACAAAGAAAACCGAAATAACTATACGAATCCAGAACAATTACATTAATTTAATGCAATAAAGAGAATGGTTCAGCCAGGATATGGTAGAGACCTTTACTATCGGTTTAAAGAGCTTTACGAAATTGGTTAAGAAAAGCCTCACAGGAACTAGTTTAAAATATGTAATTTTACTTGATTCATCGGTTTAGTGATTAGTTATGAAATCTAGCCAAAAATAACAGATCAAGGTAATCTACTTGAACAACGTTTATATAGATTTTAAAATCCAGATCATAAGGTATTTTGACTACACTAGGTTATACTGGAATTAATTTAACGTTGGAATAAAATCTAGGCCATACAATAGCAAGGACACGAGGACGTCAAAGCGTGTTTTAAATAAGGTGTAACAAAATATATTTTGAAACGCTCGGTAAGAAGGTAAAACCTGAAATTTCAAACCACCCATTTAATTTGCAGTGTTCTGAATCATTTACCCTTCAGAACGTAGGAAAAATGGACATTTACGTTAAAATAAGAAACAAAAGACAACTTAAAAAATAAAAATTTTCTGCTTTTAAAGATTCTAACAAAAAAAATGGAATAGCAATACCATTAACTCAAGCAATTCAACACGAATTAGATGTATGGGTTTGTTGTTGACACTTATAAAAAAAATTGACTTTTTAAATTGATAAGACAGTATAAGCCAACAGTGGGCTGTAATATTTAGTTTTATTTATTATACACTTTAACCTTAAATACAGAACTATTAAATGATTCAATACCAAAGTTTTTGATTGACACAATAAGACTATGCCGATTATATTGGTTGTACATAAAATACGAAAAATATCTCAAATGTGCTGCTAACATGTTCATATATGTTATACGGTCTGGTAAAAAAGAAACAACAAAATTCACAACTGTTGAATCAAATAACATTTTTCTAACAATACATATTTTATTTATAAACCCATACAGAGTTCATTTATTCGTTGAAACATCCCCAAATAAACAGAAAACTTTATTAAAATTTTTTGAATAAATTATGTGATTTTGAATGATAAAGTCGACGTCAACAACAAACAAAAATGTTATAACTTACGTTCCGGATGTACATCACATACAATTTGGTCGAAAAGTTTGAGACATCGTTAACATCATTGTCTGTGTATATATAAAACCAATGAATATTCTATTAACGTTATAGTTTTGTCATGATACTTTGACCTATCGCATATCGATTGGGCACATCCTGTACCAAACGAATTTACTATTTTCTTTATTTATTTCTATTATCATTACATCAATAGAAAATAGATAAATTTATTAATTTTCACGTTCGACTTATTCTGTTCTTGTACTTCCGATCAATTTTCTAACCAACATACAAGATACACAATACGATATAGTATTGAACCAAAGCATCCTAAATATATAAAGCCAGAATGAATACTCAGTTTTTGAAATGAGCTTTATTTAGTGTATCAATAATGTACGTTTTATCAAGAAACTCATACGAAACGTGCAAATTTCTTTTTAAGTTTTTAGCTATTGCAACTTGGAGCTTTTAAAATTTTATTTCATAAAATGACTAAAAAAGGGTGAAATTAGATGTGAACATATACCATTTTTTTCAAATCAAAATAAATCACGATCAAATTTAATTATAAATTGATCTATATTTTTATAAATTTTGTGCTTTTCATTTCAATATAAACGATATCCTCTAAAATATATTTTCCTCGCTCTAATTCTCTATTGGTTGTACCACGAAAGTCAAACTCATTTCTTAATAAATTTAGAAAAATAATATTGACGAAAATACACATAATTGAACGCGAAAACTTAAAAAATTAATAATTAATTTATTTAAATGAAATTATGTATTCGAAAAAATTAACTAAAACCGAATTTTTAAACATAAATCAGTTAAAAAGATATTTTCAACATGCAGTTGTTAATAAATAATATTATCAGCTGATTAATGTTTACACTTCAAAATGAACACATAACCTAATCACAATTTCTATTTTGCTACACATTTATTCACAATCACAGCACAACACTACACTATATTCTTAATCCTGAAATACATCGAATCATTAAAAATGGTTTATTAATGCTGTATCAACATAAAAATAATATTTAATTGCATAATTATGCATTAAATACAAAACCAATTTTCATAATGACATAAATGTCATAACAATGGGAGAGAGAGAATATTTTTTTATATTGAATGATAGTTCGATGAAATGCCATTACTAGCCTTGCTGTTGTATAAAAATTTTGCAAGCCATTCATGTTAAAATCATACATGTGTGCATGTAATCATTAAATCTAGTTAAATGTGTATAGTGTATATGAGATTTTGTACATTGGTATTGTTCATTTTATACATGAAAGCAAAACAAAAATTACAATACAACTTAACATTTAATGAAATTGATTTGTTTGGTGTAAAGTGCCATTTTGATTTATTCTCTTTGTGAGCATACTTAAAATAAAATATAGTTCTCGTAACCTAACTATGTATCTGTCTCTGTTTTCATTTTAAGTTATTAAAATACCATATTTTCATTTAATGAATAAAGGAAAATGGAAAAATAAATCGAAAAATGATCAATTTCAGGATGAAATTTGAAATTTCTGTTTTCAATTGAATATAACCTAAGTTAAATTTGAACTACTTTTCATTCAAATATTTACTATATAGTAAAGCCTTACCTTTCATACATTTTGTATGAAACTGACGTTGATTTTTGTATTTTTTGTTACACTAAATAAAGCTCATTTTGATCATTCTTGCTTCGTTTAATCGAGACTGCTTTGATTGAACAGACGAGGAATGTAATTCCATTATTGGGGAGACGAAAGAAAATACTGTGTGTTTGGAAACTCGAGGAAATGTATCTATCGTATACAATACCGTAAAATCGTGCCCAATAACAATGTACAGAAGATTATTGTTGTGCTATGGTTTTACATTATGGATATTATACATATATATATATATATATATATATATATATATATATATATATATATATATATATATATATATATATGTGTGTGTGTGTGGCACAAGTTAGTTGTGTGCTCATTGTTCTCTTTATATAAACTCCTTGTTTGGGTGATCAGTTACTATTTTTAGATATACAACAAAAGTCCCATATATAACTCCAGAATGTGTAAAAAGCAACTAATAAGATTAAAATGTTACAGTATATAAGAAACTGATAGAATGGAAAGGAACATAATTTCATACTAAGAAGATTGTAGTAATTATTAATAAGATTGCCTGCCGGAATCAAAACAACACAAGAAAAAGATGCGTACAAATGTGTGTGTGTGTGTTTATATACAAAGTTTGGAAAATTTAATTTTCTTCGTTCTTTAATTTATTTTCCCTGATAACGTTGAATTGCAAAGGATTTAAAAACTTAATATGTGTTGGATACGTTTGATAATGAACACCAAACCTTTTTGGGTCTTTCAATTTCTAAAACAATCTACATATTATGTATGTATGTATATACACGACAAGGATAATCTTAATAATACATTATTTGGCATTCTAATTTATCTAATCACCAGATATAATTAATTCGAATTCTATAGATAGAAAAATTCATTAAATTTCATTCACCTTATCTAGGCACAGGATTTACTCTGCCAGTACAATAAAGTCCACTTGCCTAAACACATCTAATATGCACACTCCTCAACGTCTGACAATTTTGTTTGTTGGGAAAATTCAAATTCATTTCCATACATTATATGTTCCCCATCGTACCCACATGTATATGGAAGAAAAAGTGTCTGTACATATAAGTTTTATATTCTTTGATTTGAATGGTTCGGTTAAGTTTGAATGAAAGCGTACACAAAGTACCAGAAGAAGTAACAAGAAAAGAATATACCAAAACTCATTATATCGTAACAATAGTACAAAAGATTCTAATAAATATTTATGTTGTCATTAAATAAACATTATTAGAATTACTTTTTTTTTATCAACAAAATACCTTTTTTCAGAAGTTAGTACATGGATCATGGTTTCTTCTACGTTTCAATGAAAATTACTATGTTTGATGGAAAATTTATGATAACAGAAGGCAAAATAACTTTTGTTAGCCAAAAAAAAAAAACTTTCGGTAATCTGATATACACTATATACTCGTATTTGTATAGCTGGAATATACGGTTTTTCCACTGGGTTACACAATTTGTTAATTAATTTTTCCTTCGAATCGAAAACTGTATGAGAAGAGTGTGTTTATCGCAAGAAATCTATTCCAGTGAATTATAGTTATTCGGGTTTTAGGATGGAAAAATTATCATTTTATTACAAATTGATCAGAAAAGCAATATGTTGCAAAAATTATATACATGAGAGTGTATACGATTGAAATTATGCGATACGGAATTTTGAGAATTCAGGTTATGAAATGCCAAAAGTATAAAACAAAAAGGTGGTTTAAATTTTCGAATGGTGACTATATTCTTTTGATATCTATCCGTTTTCTTTACAATCTGTTTTGAAGTCTTGTTTTTATACTCGAACCATCAAAAAGGATCAATGCCAACAAATAAACAAACTTCTTATTTGATGGCATTTAAAAAGTTGTATTAGCTATAGTTTGTAGAATAATGTTAATGATGCTGCGTGCTGTAATCGTGACAGCTGATGATGGGAGTTAAACCAGAACTCCACGGACTGGTATTCACTGACAGGCACTGGATCAACCAGCCGATGAAGACGTTTGTCTTTTTGAAATATAATGCATCTTTATTTGTGATCTGTTAAGATCGTTCGCTAGGCTGGTTTCGATCTGATGACGTTATTGATTTGTTGTGTGATCGAAAAGACCAAATCCATCTTATCAGGCATATGCAACCGGAATTTATGTTTGTTGCATTTTCGTTTGTATATATATTGTGAGGCTTTGTCACAACAGTGCTAGCGAATTATAGAGTTTTTGAATCGAAATCCTTTTGATTATTTTATTTTACTTTTACTGTTGTGGCGTGACTATTCGTCGTATTTGTGAACGCCACATGCAATTTTCTTCTTCTTTGTTCTAATAATTTTAGTGTTTGTGGGGTGTTCGAGTAATCTAAGATTACTCGAAGTAGGTCGCCACAGTACCCCCTGCAAGTAAATTTCCCCCGGATTATGAAGGAAAAGAAAATAGGATGATTGAAGGATTTCAGGGATAGGCTATTATAGTTGAAAACGGACTGATTTCTTCGCTATTGTTTGGTTAGCTTTATCTGCTAAGCTGAGATGGGTCATTAATTTGCGCATGTTCTTGCGAAAATTCTGTTGGATCGGGACATGAATCCTGTGAAGTGGTCACGAAAAATTCTTCTGGACGTTTGAGGACTTGTCTATATACTAGTTCTGCTGGAGAGCCCTTCAGTTCATCTTTTACTGCTGCTCGTATTCCCCCAACAATATAACGTGGGTGCTTCTCAGTGCTCCAATGGATAACATCATTTCCACGATCGTTAAGTGATGCTTTTAGTTGTCTATGAAACAGTTCGACAATACCATTTGCCTGTGGTCATCGACCATAGGCAGTAGTACGTATTCTGTAAGCGTCTAGTAAACGCCTGAGTTCAGAGAGAAAAGTTTTGAATCAAATTGGCTGCCTTGGCCAGTAGTTATCTCAAGTGATTGTTGCATTTCTGTTTGTATATATGTTGTGAGGCTTTGTTGCTTCAGTGCTAGCGAATTACAGAGTTTTTGAATCGAAATTTTTTTTCGATTACTTGGTTTACTTTAACTATTGTGGCGTGACTATTCGTCGTATTTGTGAACGCCATAAATTAATCAATTACAAAATTCACCTTTTCAATCTTCATGTAACTCGTACTCCATTGTCTTGTGTTTTTACGCAGTCAGTAATTAAGATTAAACTGTGGTCTAAAGATGGAATAGAACTAGGTGCCTTGCCCTTAGGTCACGCACATGATTCTTTTTTGAATGGGAGAAGTCTTTGTTATACTAATCAGTCTAGAACGAACTATCTCATCCATACATAAAATGGGTCAAATCAATGCACTTTACAGTTTCAGTTTTTATCCATTTGCAAGATATCTCACTTTACAATATAACCTGTATATAAAGAAAGCACGAAAAGTGGAAACTTTATATTCTTTTGCACACCATTATCGTGAATATTTAGAAATCAAAGATACTTGAGACACATCTTAGCTTTCTAGTTACTAGTTCATAAAAACGTAACAGGTTTATTTCCAAACCATGACTGGTAGAACAATGTTTTTAATGATAGCCGGTATGACGTGGTGATACAAAATTTAACTTTGAACAAAAAAACGTTTATACTTAGGTATAACTTACAGAAGCATTAACTGTCAAACGAACTGTAATACTGCCCTCACAGTTTGAGATTTATTAACATCCATGCTTGAACATTAACCAAATTTACAATTTAAATAAGGTATCAAACAAGAAGAACCCTAGTTAAAGTTTTCTTTTTAAAAAACAACGAAATTGGTCCGGCGACATTTGGTTCCAACGGGATGAAGCTACGTCTCATTAAAAAACTTTTTGACATCAAAAGTTACTTCATAAATGTACCTGACAATTGATGTTCAACTTATTGAATATACACAATGAGCCTCGTCAAATTTTTCCAATGCGAATTTTTAAATGTAAATCCTATATACAATTTGATCAAAAAAGGTTTGTATTATTTCCACAGTTTTGAGGTCCATAGGGCATTAATAAGCTTTTTATGCCATTACCGTGTAGTTAGAAATCAGTTTGGTATCTAGAAATCAATGGTTGGTACTCAGTGGGTTTTCCAAGCGTAACTAATACTGTTAATATTTTAGAGAGAAGAAATCTAATAATCTGACTGTTAAGAAGTTTCAAATTTCATGACAGAATTAAAAAACCCGAATATTTGGGATACTCAGTCCATTTACATAGACCAATGTGAATACTAAGTTCCTTCCCTTAAAACATTTTACGTTAAAGCTCTCGATTAAAATCAATAAGAAAACCAAGCTCAGTAAAAGATTTAAAAAAATCTTAAAATGTATGAATTTAAGGGCGCGTATTGAACTTTTAAATTGCTAACACGTTTTGTAACAATTGCTAAAGATCACTTGTGAACGTGGTTCTGATAATATTTATAATATTTCCTTTTTTGCGTATGAATAGACCTGACGTATTTTTTGTTTGTTATTGATTTAATCATGATTAATATTTATCCCGGTTTCACGGTATTTTGGGTCGTTGTATTAGTATTTCTGCGGTAATGGTCCGTTTCGTTTTATATTTTTTCTTGCACGGTATATTTTTCGTTTCGATGGACATTTTTGGGATAGAAGTCCATCAAGTTTTGGTCGTCTGAAAGACAAGATCGATAAAAATTCAAATAAATCCGTGAAGAATACGAAAAAATAGTTTTTTTTTATCAATTTAGGTGTAACCTAACGATGATGTATAATTTGTGTCTGAGAAATATATATTTTGAGATGCAAACTTGAAATAATACAAAAAGAAAAGGAAAAAAAATTACAAAAATATAAGTTTAAAGCCAAGTGTTTCAATTAAATAAATGATAGCCTGTCGAGTATAATACAACCTGCTTCTTTATCTACGATGTTGCCGTGTATGTGTTTGAATTCCTGCATTTACTTCGACGGGCCCCAAAAAGGCGAAAAACAACAAAGACACATAAGTTTGACTCATATGCGTTTTCGGGTGGCAGCAGCAAACAGTGTTGTGACGAGACATAGAAGAAGCGGAGCTGATTATCGTATGGATCGAGTGAATACCTAGTTTCAAGTACAGTCCAGTACACAATTATTTCGAGCCACCATAGCCAAAAGACAACTAACCATAAACAACAACTAACAAACGTAAGTTTTTGAATTTATTTTTTTTATTTTATTGTTTAATTATTTACAGTTTTTCAACATTGCTATGGTGCTGACTTATTCCACGATGGTTGATTAATGTCTTCCCAAATAAGCCTAACCTCTTCGATCAGGGAAAATTAAACCTCATCGTCATTTATTTTTTGTTTGTTATTATTTTTTTTTATTCTTAAAAATCAAGCAGCGACTTAGTGATCCACTCACGACCAAGACCGATTATACGTTTTTACACCGCTCAGTTGTATGGATCAAAAGTTCCTGATCATCATGTAGTTTGGTTTAGTCGAAAGATGACCAAATTTTACACTTAGTTTAGATGTAACATTATTAAAAGATAAAAGTCGCAGCTCCAGCTTTTATTTTCATCCTATTACCATCACTATATATACAACTATATTTTATTATAAATTCTATTGAAGACAAACGCTTACCAGACTTATTTGGTTTAAGCAGTGCATCGTTAAAAAATAGCTAAAACATTGTGGACGTATTATTTAACTTCTTTAATCGCAATATCATAGAAGGTTTCCCCAAATCCCAAAAAAATATTTGGAAAGTTCAACTTCTTAGACCGAGTTTTTAGATAGCAATAAATTCTTTAGTAACTGTCAATGTGGTATTAGAAACATATTAAGAGCTGTAGGTGATTTTATTATGAATTCAAATCAATAGGGTCTCAGTAACTCAAAAACAGTTAACTGGTTTAACTGTTTTGTTAGAAATCGTTTGCAAAACATACAATGGGCAGGCCTTTTTCCATAATAAGGCTTAGAGATGAGTTATCGGACCACTTTTACTCCTAATTTTCGTTAAAGCTGAAAAACTAAAACAATGATATTTAGCTTAATTGCATTTTTTCTAACTTTATGATTATATTCTCCATTAACATTATCTAATATGATATGATAGGTGAAACACAAGCCAACCAACCACGATGATCTTAGGTACGTTATAACAATCCTGGAGGACACTCAGCAGAGCTCCAAAAGTATCAGAAAGTTATACCCTTAAACGGAATAGTTATCTATAATGTAAAAATCTCTTCACGCATGTATTAGGAAAATGTATATTCAACAATCATTTATCATGCTTTAGTTGAATCTTAATAGCGTTATGATGTTTGAATTTCGGTAGCACCTATTTTGAGTCATGGCAGAATGTGTAAAAACCAACAAACACCATATTCCCAATAAATTCAAATTTCCAAACATCATGTCATGATGGAGGATACGATAATCTATAGAATACAGATACAGTTGAATTGTTAATTGATTAATTGCTTAGCGTATACGAAATAATTGGTTTTGTTCTTAACTATAAGTTCGTAAAAGTTAAGTGACCCAAGGACTATGGCAAATAGGCAGGGATGATCTGTATATTACATAAAGAAAATACGTCGACCTATAAGTTCTACATTCTTACAGAGCAGGATTTGTTATTCTACCATTACAAGTCATAAATTAATAGAGTAGTCTGATTTTATTTCAAAGTACTATTCAAAATTGATTAGTTTGAAAATTTTTGATTGAGTCAATGCTAGGAATTGAAATTTTAGTAGAATTAAATAATAATCAAAAATCAATATTTAATTTTGAATGACAATATTTTGTAATTTTTTAACTAGCATTATTTATAGTGTAATATATATTGTGATAATTTTAACAGCACAATAACACACACATATTTGAAACAAACATAATTTTAATTAATTAATTTATTCATAATTATTTATTTCTGTACATTTTAATTTTGTAATATAATCAAGTGAACTAGATTGCACTCGTTTATTATAAATATTTATTAAAATATTAATTTTAATTACTAGATTATTAAACAATTGTGTTTTTTTGTTTATTGTCAATATAAAATAGAAAATTAATCGATTTGAACTCTGTGGTAGCAAAAAATTATTACAACAACAAAAAATAAAATCGATATTAATAAAATATTAATTTTAATTTGGTTTTAAATTAAAATGAAAACATAACAAAATAATTATTTGTCTTTTTATGCAAATATGTAAATTATAAAAAAATATTTTCGATTTTAATTGATTACAAAAAATTGTTATTTATTTATTTTACTTTATTTAATATTTTTAATGTTTTATTGGTGTGAATTATTAATTGATTATTTGTTGATCCATTTCTTGAATAAGCGAAAATTGATTGTGTTTGATTTAATTTAAAATGATATTTACCTACTTTACTTTAGGACTTATTTTAAGGTCACCAATAATAAAACAATTGATTTTACAGCTTGTAGTGAACGTAAACCCGTTTTTATTACGTAATGTGCTGGATCGTTCTCTGTCAGCTTTAATGGATATAACGATTGAGTCACTGGATCGTTTCACATTTCAATAAGCTTAATTTATTTATATAATTTAAAATACCAAAAGTGTTAAAATTCAATAACCTTTATAAATAAGCGTTCAATGTGTGAAAGCAAAGCCCTCTGGATATATAAAGCCATAATGAATACTCAGTTTTTGAAGTGAGCTTTATTTAGTGTATCAAAAATATGTGTTTTGGCAAGAAACCAATACATAATGCACCTTTTTGTTTTAAAGTTTTAAGCTACTATAAGTAAGATTTTTCGTTATAATATATATATATATATATATATATATATATATATATATATATATATATATATATATATATATATATATATATATATATATATAATCGTTATAAAATAGTAGAGAAAGAGTTAAATAAGATCCTAACAGATATCGATTATTTCAAACAAGAACAAATTTCAATAAAAATTAGTCATAAACTCATCAAAATTTATATTTATTTTGTGCTTTTTAATTTTATATATACAATATCGTCTAAAATATAATATTTTAATCGCTCTATTTTCTCTTGACTCGCACCAAAAAAATTAAACTAATTTTTCAATAAACTTGTTGCAATTTTTTTGACAAAATATGTAAAATTAAATTAGAAAGTTTAAATAATTAATTATTAATAAATTTAAGTAAAATTAATTATTATATAAAAGGAATAAAAATCGAAAATATTTACAAACTGAATATTCATTCTTTTAGCTGTCAATAACGTGATCATCTGATCAATATTAACTTTCCTCATGAAAAAACAAAACATAACAATTTTTATTTTTCTGATGAACATAAGATAACTATATAAATAACTATTAAGTTTACGGAAATTTATAGAATGAACTATATATAGTTACATTAAATTGTCATATTAATAACATAAATTACATGATCGGCTAACAAAATTTTATCAACATCATCTATTCATGTAACATATGAGTGAATATATTTCTTTGGTTAAACCCTATCACAACTATCACATTATCAAATAACAACACAAACTTAAACTTTATTCTCAACCCTGAAATACGGGTTCCACCCATAAGCTTAGTTTTCAAAAGCCTGGTTTCATTAAAAGCCTGGTTTTAAAAAATCCTGGTTTCCAATGTCCTGGTTTACAAAAGACTTGTTTTCAAAATCCTAGTTTCAAAATTCTGGTTTTACCACCAAAAAAGCCTGGTTTTTGGAAAGCGTGGTTTTCTAAATTTATTATTTTCTATGCTTATACAATCTTTCTTTTTTTAAAATTTGTTAAGTTGTTCTGAAAAGAACATTTATTAATTCAATGGAGTAAAAAAGCGATATTCCATGTTATTCCAAAATACTAAAAAAAAATTATTAATAAAAATGTTATATATACATACTTATATCTGTGACAGATATTCACTTGCAAAGGTGGACATTATAAGAAATGTTTTTGAGGTATTTCAGCTTGCCTAAATTATCACGTTGGTTTATGGTGTTTAAAATTTTTTTATTTCTAAATAACCAGTTTTCGTTTTTTCGGGTATGATGCTCCCGCATGCAGTTGCTCAGGTCGGGTTTTACTGATTATGAGTTCTTTACCCAGTTCTGAGATTAGTTCGGAAACACCGATGTGGGACTTGCCGACTACCACCTTTAATCTCCCGTGTCATCCTTCTATCGAAGGATCCTTCTACCGAGTTTTGTGTTCTTGGTAAATTATTGGTTGTATTATCCCGTACAGACCAGAAATTGGGATAGTACTGTGGTTTTGGTTTTAACTTTGATTTATTGGATTTTCCTGTTAAATAATTTTTTTCGAACCATTTGCTGATCCGCCGATTATCAGGTTCGTAGAGTTTTTTACCTCCTGGTAATACACAATAATATCTTCCGCTAGTAAAAATGCTAAACTTTTTAGCATCCTGATTTGCAGGCTGAAATCCTTGTCGTTTCCATATTTCCCAGCGCACCTCCCTGCTTGCACCTCTCTCCAGACTTTTGGCCCAAAATGGAACAAACAACCTTTATATGATGTTTCTGGAAGGAATTGTTTCATCGCTTTCACACTGACTTTCTCGAAGTCGGATATGATCATTTTTGGGTTTAGATAGATTCCCCAATTGCAGGCCCATTTGCATAATTCATAAAAAAATTCGAAATAAGCTGCTTCACTTTTTCTACATTACTTCGTCTCACGTAAGATATTTTATGACGTTGCGCCTGCTTACTCGGTAAATAAACGCGTGGTTTTTTGCAACACTATAACGAATAATTTGTGATGGCTTTAGAAGTGTTGTTCTCGCTGCCAGTTTAACGTTTATATTGGCTTCGGAAATAGATTTTTCATGTGCTGAGGGATCGTGGCTGTGTCTTGATGGTTCTTTTTTAACTGTGTGTTCTCCTTCAACCAATCTTGTTACCACTCGTCCTTTGCACAAAAGAGGTTTTCTCTCAACACACGCCCATTGGAAGGTTTCACCGCTTCTCTCAAGGTGATATCCATATCCATTTAAAAATAATTTGGGTTTTCTTTTATTCGTTGAAACAATATTCATTTTAAACAATTTTTAATATTTGTTTTAAATCACCACACTTGAAAACTGGATTGATAAAGCACATAATAACTCGATTGAATAATCATTTATGTATTAATTAAAAGCGCGAAGGTAACCATTCAAGTAATAACCAAACAAGTAGAAGATTGACCAAAAAACATTAAAAACCAACTGCAATTTTTTTATATGTCACATATACATACCATATATGTACCATATTCATATACATCATGAACATATACATATACATTGACATATACATGTACATTACATATACATAAACACATACATACACTTTAACATATACATCATATACGTATATATATGCACATAAATAAGGATCGTATAAATAATTTACTCAAAGAAAGAAATTTCATAATTTTTCAATCGCAGCTCTTGAAATCCTGGTTTTTGAAAACCTATTTATTTTATTAATTCTGGCCGCCCGAATTAATCAAAATAAAGAGGTTTCCAAAAACCAGGATTATGAAACCAGGATTATGAAAACCAGGCTTTTGAAAACCAAGCTTTTGAAAACATTATTTATAGGTTTTAAATTTATTTTGTAATTATTTATTTAGTTTACATATACATGCGCTAAATACAAAAAAAAATTGATAACATAAATAACTAAATGTCAAAAATGAGAGGAAAAAAGATTAATTTTAATTCGCCAAATATATTATATTACGATATCGTATAAAGTACATTTCACTCACTCCTAATTCTCTCTTGATTTGTTTCACATAAAAGTAGTCAAACTCATTTGTTAATAAACTTTTTTTGAAGAAGATATGTAAACCTAAATACAAAAATTGATTTATTTTAGTTATATAAATTATTACATGAAAGCAACTTTACGGAATTTATGTAACTAAATGAATTCAAACTGTAAGTTCATCTTTCAATTGTCAATAACTTGATCAGCTTATCAATATTTACATTCCTCGTGAAAAAATATCACAATTTTTATTTTTCGCATTAATCACTTAGAACATAACCAAAGCGATCTTAAATAAAGAAGCCGCAATGATTGACCCTCTAAATTTATCGAGCTTTTTTATGGGGTCTAGATTTTCATACACTCCATAAGAACTAATGTAAAATTGAAGATTTTTGGCTCAACTTTAATGAATGAAAAATGCTGAAAACAAAAATTATTTTTATATCAAAATTTAAATCAAACATTTTCATATAACATATATGGAAATCAAATGAAAATACGAATTATTTTAATAGTTATGATAAAAATAAAAACGGTTTGATTTATTCAATTTTTATACATGTATATGTTATAATTGGTTCTAAACGCCGTATAAAAATATATAAAACGAGATCAATGACGTATGAACTATGAAAAAGAAACATATACTTCAAATATTGAATAAGAGATGGCACTTTATAACTTTAATAATATAAATCGTATTTATTGCTATTTTAAAGCATATTGTTAATGCGATAATACGAAGTGCACAATTAAAATATCCATACATGTTAATGAAAGTGAATACTTCAAAAATTATTTAATTTTTTTTGATTTCCATTCAATTGTTATACTCGATACAAGATGGCATTATAAAAGACAGCAGTTGTTAAACTCGATACAAGATGGCATCATAAAAGTCGTTACGATTTTTGACAGTGTGAATTTTTAAAACAATTTTAAGTATTTGAATTGTTTTTTTTAATAAAATACATTTATTAAGACACAAACAACATTTAACAACAAAACGGTAACTCTTTAGCTTCGTTCACAGATTAGTATTCAATGGTTTCAATTTTGTTTCATTAAATGAATTATCATGACTGGGAGTGTTGTGTTGATCTTCACACCGAGTGGACGTGTTTTTTTCCTCTCGGTGTTATTAAATAAAATAAATTCGTTTGTTGTGTGTGCGTGGTTTTAAATCGGATCACAGATGAGTATCGCTATTATATTATTATATTATTATTATTGTAATTACATTATATATTATATTATATTGTGTTGTGTTTTTTTTAATTATATTTTGTACGATACTATTACATCTCCATACGCTATTACGCATTGACATCTCACAGGCAATGCTTTATATAAGTATTGGTATTATTGTGTTACATTCAGTTCTTGTTTCTCCGTTATATGTTTAATATTGTAATTTGTAATATATAACGATTTGTCTTTGTGTCTTATGTACATCAATTTTCAAATCACACGCACACCACAGTATTCCATTGAAAGCGATCGCATGCTTTGTATGTTTCGTCTTCTTTCGTTTGCCTAGCACATCGCTCTTCATACAATTCTCTTATTCCCCTTTCCTTTAGATGTTTTTTTATATTTTGGTTTATGTATCTTTCAAAACATACAGTAGTAGGGATTTTGTATATTTAAATTTTAACACGATCACTGCCACTGTGCGATCGTTGTGTAGGAAAATGTTAATATATTCAATGTAATTGGCGAATTACATTTTAAATTTTTGGATTGTGTTTGTGTTGTATATACATCAGAGCCGACTGTAGTGTGTGTGTTTCACACAAGCCTGCTTATTTTTTTTACACGAGCATAATCAAACGAAAATATCAACCTTTGAGTGTGTTGGTAAACGTCAAAGTCCATATAAAAAAAATTGAAAATTTGACGTTTCTCACTAACACTACTTAAAGTCTATAGACGCACACTACAAAAGGTTGAGTACTATTATTCTCTTTGCCATCTCTACTAAAATATAAACGATTGTCAAAATGGCAATGTTAATTTTGATAAACATTACAATGAAAATGACATATATGCAGAGATTAATTTATCCAAAATAATTTTATTTTATTTTATAATAAATATAGTGTTGTGTAAATAAATATAATATTGTGGATAATACACAATAGTGTAGTATTGTGGATAACATCGTGTGAATGTTAGTTTTGTGTAAATACGAGTAGGTTAGGTTTGAGGTTAGGTTTTTCAAACCAAACTCAAATATATATGAGTTGCAAAAGAATGAATGTATTTTGATTCGAAATTCATAAATGTTTTAATAAAACTTTTATCTATTTACATAAGATTTTATTAAAATATTTTTTTCGAGTTAAAATTTTATTGTCTAGGTGTATCGTTTCGCGAAAAAGTTTGTGTTGATTTTTCATGTACGTCACGGTATGAATGTTTAATTGTAAAGATAAATGTGCTGTTTAAAGTTTGCATATTTTAATTTGTACTGTTCAAATACAAACTGACCGACAGTCTTAACCACTTATCAGTTTGTATTTGAACAGGACAGGGCGATATAACCAAATCATAAAGTGTGACGTCGATGGCTGTAGCTTTTACTGTAAATGATAAGAAAATGGAAGTTAAAGAGTGCAATTATGAAACAAATTGCTGTTTTCCCAAAACAGTACAAACGAAAAGCACATACTATATTTAGCACAACCAATATAAACATTGTTGTATGTTTACAGCCGTTATGCATCACCTAGTGCCAAAATTAGAGTTCAAGTGTAATTAAAATAATTGAATTTCCTATTGTGAAATCCTATCATTGTTACTGGTGATTTCCATTATGCGTAAGGATGTTATGGGTGGAGAAGCGAGGTATCGTGTGATTTCTAAACCATTGTCACTGAATCAAACCAGCCAAAGAAACTCTTAAGTCCATTGTGAAATTCTGTCATTGTGATTTCAATTATGCGTAAGGGTGTTATGTGTGGAGGAGCGAGGTATCGTGTGAACTTTGAACCATTGTCACTGAATCATATCAGCCAAAGAAACTCTTTAGTGTTTTGGCATCTATATATGTGTGAAATTTAAAATGTCCCTTCGTTAGTTTCCCTAGTTTGTCACGGTATCAAAGTAGTAATGTGAAATTATACCTCGAAAGAATATATGAATGTTAGATAAAAATAAAACAACCACTTTGTTTTTAATTATATATATGTATATATTTAGGAAAAGCCCTATGGAAATTCATAAACGATTAAGGTTTCCATTAGGCGTAAAAACCTTTTAAATTAAAATATTTTAAAAACATAACAAAAATAAATTATAAAAAATAAAATTAAATAAATATAATTCAATAATTCATAAATAACTTATAAAAAAAAATAAAAAAAAATTGACTAGATTTCAGACTTCAAAAATTAAAAAAAAATAGTGGTGCTTATTGCAGCTAACCCTTCTAATGCAGCTAGGCCTCCAGTGGCGATTCATTGTTGATTCACATGAAAAAAAAAAATCGGTTAATAAATTCTTAATAAAACTAAAATATAATCATTTATTTAAAAGTGAGTATTTTTCGGTTTGTTATGTTAGAAAGAACATGACATTTATCGTTTATTTTTTTAACATAATTGTTTAAAATTATGTTTGCAAAACATTAAATCTGATCATTAAATAGTTCGAAACATCAATTGATTTCTTTTCAAAAGTTCAGGTTAAACGAATCAAACGAACTGATTCGTTCATTTCTGTAAAACCATCATATCGCATTTTTTTTTTTTACTTTATTTTGAGAATGACAAGTAAATAAACCACATAGAATATATTTCTCATTTAAACACAAACATATAAGTGCTGTCTTTACTCTTATTTTACTAATGTGGAAGGGAGCTAACTATAAGGCATAATTTTCTCAAATTTATCACAACATGAAGAGAAAATCACTTTTTAACTCGTTTTGTCTATTCGTCTCGGTTTTTTTTCAATCGAACCGATACTTTTGAACGAACTGATCTTTTAATACGAAATGATTCTTTTAAACAAATTGATCTTTTGATCGATATGATTCTTTTGAACGAATTGATTCTTTTATACGACATGATTCTTTTGAACGAATTGATCTTTTATCCGAACTGATTCTTTTGAATGAGTTGGTGTCGTAAAAAAGTTGTTATGAATTTTTGTAGTATGATTCTGTTTCAGTGGTGTGTTGAATGATTGAAGTTTTATAGAAATAATTTTGATTTGTATCAATAATTTTGATTTGATTTTGATATTTAATGTTTCAAATAGATTAATTGTATAAATAAAATTATTTTTAAAGATATACTGATAAATATTTATCATTCATTTGTAATTAGTTTTAGCTAGAAATGGTGAAAAATATTTTTTTATAATAATTTCCTTCCGTTTAAAAAAAGAATCAATCGATCAAAAAGATCAGGTTAAAAGAATCCGGTTAATACCAAAAAAGAATCAATCGATCTTGATCTTAAAAAAATAATTTTGTAGAATATTCAAATAGTGTTATATTCAAAAATTAGTTATGTATGATTTCAAAGCCGACTGTAATGTGTGTGTGTGTTCAAACAAGCCTGATTATTTTTTTTGCACGACCATAATCAAACGAAAATATCAATCTTTGAGTGTGTTGGTATACGAAAAAGTTCATATAAAAAAAATTCAAAATTATTCGTGTCTCACTAACATTACTTAAGGTCTATTTCGGAAAACAGACGCACACTACAAAAGGTTGAGTACTATTATTCTCTTTTCCATCTCGACTAAACAATTGAAAGATAAACGATTGTCAAAATGTCAATGTTAATTTTGATAAACATTACAATGAAAATGATATCTATGCAGAGAGTTTTAACCGATTATCAGTTTGTTTTTGAACAAGACAGAGCGATACCAAATCATACAGATATGACGTCGATGGCTCTAGCCTTTGCTGTAAATGAGAAGGAAATGGAAGTTAAAGCACAGCAAATATGAACATTGGTGGGTTGAATACACCGTTATGCTTAGTGCCAAAATTATAGTTCGAGTGTAATTAAAATAATTTAATTTCCCATTGTGAAATCCTTTCATTGTTACTGGTGATTTCAATAATACGTAGGGTGTTATAGGTAGACGAGCGAGGTATATTGTGAACTCTGAACCACTGTCACTGAATCAAACCAGCCAAAAAAACTTTAGTCCATTGTAAAATCCTGTCATTGTTACTGGTGATTTCAACTATGCGTAAGAGTGTTATGGCTGGAGGAGCGAGGTATCGTGAACTCTAAACCATTGTCACTGAGTTAAACCAGCCAAAGAAGCTCTTTAGTCTATTGTGAAATTCTGTCATTGTTACTGGTAATTTCTATTATTCGTAAGGATGTTATGGGTGGAGCAGCCAGGTATCGTGTGAACTCTGAACCATTGTCACTGAATCAAACCAGCCAAAGAAGTTCTTTAGTCTTTTTGTATCATATGTGTGCAATTTAAAATGTCTCTTCATTAGTTTTCCTGTTCGTCACGGAATCAAAGTAGTAATGTGAAAATATACCTCTAAATAATATACGAATGTTAGAATAAAAATGTTAGATAAAAATAAAACAACTTTGATTTTAATTATATATATATATGTGTATATATTTAGGAAAAGCCTTATGGAAATTCATATACGATTAAGGTTTCCATTAGGCGTAAAACCTTTTAAATTAAAATATCTTAAAAACATAACAAAAATAAATTATAAAAAATAAAATTAAATAAATATAATATTCAATAATTCATAAATAATAAAAAATGGCTAGACTTCAATAATAAAAAAAAGTGGTGCTTATTGCGATTCATAGTTGATTGACATGAAAAAAAAAATCGGTTTATTAATTCTTAATAAAACTAAAATCATTTATTTAAAAGTGAGTATTTTTCGGTTTGTTATGTTAGAAAGAATATTTATCATTTATTTTTTTAACATAATTGTTTAAAACTATGTTTGCAAAATATTTGCTTATATTATAATAGACATTGAAGCTAGTAGATCCACACTCACACTCATGATCAAAATCAATAACGGTCGAAAAATCTTTTCTCAAACTATCTATCGTTAAACTAATTAAAATGCCCTTATTATTTTTTAACTTGAAAAACTTTTCTTTTAATTCTTTATTATTTAATATAGCTTGAAAAATAGCACACATATGAAAAATAATATAATTTACTTCATGTGAAGCAACAGAAAGCCCTCCACGTTGCAAATAATTAAAATAAAAAGATTTAGTGAGGGCTCCTTTATCAGCCAAAAATAGAAATTGACAAGATTTGCAATTAAGATAACTTAATGCTTTCTGAGCCGCATAACCACTTACGTATAATTTGGCATCCTCGTCAATTTCTACTTTTTCAAGATAAGTATTATCGTCTAAAATTATACCAAAATCTGAAAAATCGACTTGTTCGTATATCGAATTTTCATTAGTTGGTTGTAACATTTTTGAATAATCTTTGGCATGATGTTCAAAAATGTTGTGTATCCTAATTTTTTTTTCGCTCTCGATGACTTCTGTGTAGGACACTTTGTAGTTACAACCAGCTAATGAACGATAAAGTCTAAATCTACCTTCTAAATCATCGGTTTGCAACTTTCCGATTAAAATGTAATCTACGTTAATATGTGTAAATGCAAATGAAACAAAATCGATAATAGTTTGAGTGGTATGTCTGAGGGCATTAAAAGTACAAGTAGTTAGCATACCATTATTATCACTCGAATGCCAAATCTCGAGCCACTTTATAAATTTTTCTAAAAATAATAAATTGTTGTCTGTTATCGATTTGATTGGAAGGCCCGATTCCGTTATTTTAAAAGTACCCTTATATTTTGTTTTAGTATTAACAATATTCCACCATGTTCTTATAATAACACAGAAGTCAGCTGTTTCTCTCATATCATGAAACTCGTATAACGCGGCAATAGTAGAATCATAGAATATGTTATCTACTAATCTAACGTTTTGCCGTTCTAAGCTGTTAGGAAAAACTGTCTTATGGTCCAATTTATAGGGTTTCGACAATTGAATCAAATTATTTTTATTTTTATTATATAAAATTTCAAAATTAACAAATTCTGCTAGTTTTATAGAAAAATCTTCAAAGTCCGGGAAAAAAAAAGTTTTATACTCATTTGTTAAATTTATCCAATTATTTCTTATATTTTTAAATAAATGAACGGAATCGTAAAGTAAAAATATTTTTAAATTTGGAAAATCTGGATTAGAAAAAAAATTACCCTCCGGACTGAATCTTGAAAACATATTTTGATTAATCCTATTATTATCTGTTACAATAAGTAAAACTTTAAAATCAAGAGATTGGACCAATTTGATAACTGATTTTGTTAAATCGTACAATATTTCTCCAGTAGGTCGAACTACTGGAAACAGACGAACAATTTGCTTTAAATTTCCAAAAACTGATTTGATCATGAATGCCATTACCGTTCTAGCACATTCAGTGGGACTGTTGACAGCTTGTCCAACAATTTTGTTACTCTTATATTGCAAGCTCTTTTCTATATATATTTCGTCGATTAAAAGTGCGACGTACTTGTCTCTATCACTCAAAGATTTTGCAATATGAGATAAATAGTTCTCATCATTGTGAGGTGTCGTGTAATCCGGTGAAATGTGAAGGCGTGAAGAGATATGCCGTAAATAGCTTATATGAGGCAGAATTAAAAATTTTCTTAAATTATTATATGTTGCCGAAGAATGGGCATATATTAAAAACGCGAACACGATAGTCTCGGAATCATATTTTGGTTTTTGTCTATTGAACATTTCAACCTGATTAATAATTATATCTAGTTTGCCAAAATGGGGGAAATCTTCATCAATGTCTCGAGCCTTTATCAAATAGCGCAAAGCACTATTCAATAATTCCTCGCGACTTTCAGCAATCTCACTAGAATCTTCACGGTATTTAGATAGTATAAAAGAAAGTTGAGACCATTTCGATATTTTCATATTACGGGGAAACAATTCTAAATCCGCGCTAAATATTTGAATATTATTTACAATAATCTTAACGTAAAGATTATTGGTGACGCATATTTTCGTCGAAATATTGCACCCAACATCATCTGAATTAACAAGTTTATAAAACACCACCTTTTGAAAATTTTGATATATTAAATAATTAGAAGTATTTAACCTTTCCCCGAAATCTTTAAGAAAAAAATCAAAATTTTTAATATGGTCTGATGGTGTGAAAGTTTGTTCAATCTGTTCACTTTGTTCAAATTGAAAAGGCAAGCATGGAGATGGTTGAAATGATGGTAAAAAAAGAGATGGCACGGCATTAGCACATAATTGGTGAAGCTTATGTTTGACGTTGGGAATAGTAATGAAATCTTCTTCTTTAAAATGCCTAATACATACTCGCGAATATTTGGATGGATTCCAATTTAAACGACCGATTGCATTCACCCACTTCGATTTTAATTCCTCAAAATACGGGAAAGAAAATGTGGGGATTTTTGTATTTTCTGACATTTTTGGATTACATCCTGGCACGGAGCAATAACGAGACATATTTATCTTAGATTCTCTTAAAAATTAAACAGAAAGTGTCAAAAACGACGTGTAAAAATTGTAAAAGGACGTCACCCAAGTGTCCTATGAAATAAAATAATGACTAGATTATAATCTAATATCACAGATTTATATCACCGTTACAAACGTTAAAAAACGTTAAAAAAATATCACACTGGAACACTTGGGTTTTTATCACAAAATTAAATTAAAAAAATAAACGATATTTTACTAACCTAAAAACCGACCTCGATCAATATATACAATTACACAGACGAAAAATGTGTAATGCGCGACAATTATAATTCAAATTCTTAATTTTAAAAAACCAAAATATACTACTTAAATAGATAATTACAAAATTACAATTCACTCACTTGTTAATATTCCTTGGCCGATTAATTCTCAACAAATTACTGTACGGTTCCTAAAATACAAAAATAACAAAAACTTTAATGAATAGAATTAATAAAAATAAATTATGTTTATTAAATGTTTGTAATTCAAATATTTAGTTACCAAATTAATGTAATTCAAACATTTAATAACCAAAATATAATTAAGCATCTTACCTTGCAATTAATTCATAATTCCCGCGATAATGCAACTCTAGTGTTGACTGTTGACGTCAATGAAGTTTATTAAAATAATCGTTGAGTTTGACAGCAGAGAGTAAGATACGCTCATTCGTTTTTATTTTGCAATTTTTTATACATTTTTACTCAATAATAGTTAGGTGGTGTGCGTTTGTTTATTTTTTCTACACTGTATTCTCATTCGTGTACGAATAGAAGAATATACACTAATACCACTAAAGGTTGATATCCTCCTACAGCATATGTATGCATAAAGTTTGGCTTGTGTGAAACACACACACTACAGTCGGTTTTGATATACATCATTATTTGATTGTTGAAAACGCAAATTTACACACGACTGTCTCATTTAAATGCCTAGGTATTCATATTATGTATATAACAGAATTTTCGTTTCGTCCATCAAAATTCTGTTTCCTATGTTTATTAGAGAATTTTTTGTTTATTTTTATTTTATATATTTTATGCAGTTGTTATATATACATATATACAGGTGATCCTTGACTTACCTCGTAGATTATCATATACATATATACAGGCGATCTTTGACTTACATCGTGGATGCGTTCCTGAAAAGTTCAACGTTACTTGAAACGACGTAAGTAGAAAAAGTATTCAAATGTGTAATGAGGGAATATGTTGGTTCTGTGCGGGGTACAATGTATTTAAATTCTAAATGTAATTTAAATACATTGTACTTTTTACGTTGCCGGCATGTTTTTTCATTGTATATTTAAATACTTTAATGTAATGTAATCTTATCAGATGATGAAATACTTTCATCATTTATCCTGCTAGGTTAATAAATTTTCTACGTCAGACGGATCAGCATCTATGAAGCCAGTTTTTTTTGGCCATGTTGATGATTTGAGTTTGTACTTCAGCTGCATCTTCGATATAACTGGTGGACTGATTCGACCAAGGCTTTTTCCACGATCCAGACTTGGTGGTGTCGCTGACTTCATCCCAAGATTTGCTAATGTTGAAAACATGTCATTTCGTGTAGAGAGACTGGCAGTAACCCAAGCCTTTCTATAACTTCTTCAAACAACAAGTAAACTTGTTTTTGTGATACCCTTTAAAGCTCTCGGGTTCTCCGAATGGTAAATCAGCAAAGGATTTAACTTGAAGTCGCCGACGACATTACCACCAAGCAGAAGCGTCAAACGGTCTTTTGCTGCTTTAAAGCCGGAAGCATGTTTTTCTGCTGTGGTCAAATATGTTCGCGAGGGCGTTATTTTCAAGTAATAAGAAGCTGTTTCGTCGTTAAATAGTTGATGGCTTAAATGGCCATCTGCAACGATGCTTTTAATTGTTTGCAGAATGAAGTTTGGTGCAGCTGTGTCTGCGCTAGCAGACTCACCTGAAGTTTTAATATTTAGGAATTCGTTCCGATTTTTAAAATTTTGGAACCAACTCCGACTATATTGGAAAGTATTTGTTTCTTCGTTATTTAGTTGACAAGAGGCCCGCAAATACTCTTAGCTTTGGTTTGGATGATCGACGTACTAAATGTAATATTTTTTGGATTGAGCCTTTTTTCCAATCTATCAACAATAATTCCATTGTCTCGATTCTAAAATTAGCAAAAATTTTCGTACTTTTTGAGGTTCCCGCTTTAGCATGATTTAGATTCTTAAGCGAATTTTTTTTTTTTTTTGCATACAAATTGTTCTTTCAGTTGTTGGTGGAATATTTAAATTTCTGAAATTTGTTTTCTGTATTCCAATTCGAAAGGGTGCGTGTGTGTGACACATAGTTAATAAAGAAGGTGTACACATCCTCAGGGATTTTGTAGGACAGGAGTGTTTAGATTTGGTGCAGAACACGGGTATGTATCTTCCATTATCGGAGTTACATTTTGGGATTGCGGTTGAGGGTTGTTTTAGTCTGGAAGATTGTGATGGGTCGGGCGGGTATTTGAATCTAGTGGCAAGGATTTGGAACTATTTAAATATTTGGATGTCGGCGGGATCGTAGCTGTTTTGCAGTGGTGGTTTGGAGGCATTCAGTTTTGCAGAGTGGTAGGAGATTTTGATGTTTTGGTTGAATTTTTGAAGGATGTCGGAAGCGGTTTGAAAGAAGCGGTTTTTGTAGGTATGCTGGTGATTTGTTCTTTGACTCATGATACTGCTGCGGTTCACAGGGGGGGGGGGCGTTTTCAAAGTTGGATTTGATTGAGACGGGCATGAGGGTTAATCTAGTTGCGGTGGCGGTTGGGAGCCTCTGTTGGCATGTGGAATTTTGGACGCGAGTGGGATTTGTTGGGGCTTGGAGGATTCGCCGGAATGTGGGGTGTTTGGATGAATTTCGGTTTGTTGAAAGTCAGTTGAGATATGTCTGTACTTTCTAATTTTATTTTTTTAAGGTTGGTGTTCCGTTGTTGAGGGTGCTCTGAAAGAGTTTGTATTTTGGATGCTTACGATTGGGTTCTCGTGTTAGAGTTTATTTGCTACTAATAGATGTATGTTTGGTTGAATGTTGAGTTTGGATCGTGTTTGGTTTGCTTGAATAGGGTTCGCTTCGAGGGGTGTCGATTTCCTTCACTTTTTGGGGTGCTTCTGCTCCATTGCATTATGTGGCGTCCCTGCCTGCTTTATTGCCTGTGTGTCGTGCATACGTGCCTGTGGGTTATCCATGCGTAATTTCAATTTATTAAGTTTCGTATTTGGATTTAAGGGTGCTTTTTGAAGACAATATCAATTGTTCTTTTTTAATTTATGAACGGTGAAGGTCGGAGCGGATCTACTACATTTGTAGTAAAGTGACATCCCTGATCAAGACCATAATACGGGCATTGCATTACAATTACATTGTATTGCAGAAATATAAAAAATTTATATTTCTGCAATACAATGCATTTAAATAATAATAAAGCATAATTTAAATAATAATATAAAATAATAATAATAATTTATGGAAAAGGTTTGGTTTTAATTACTTATATAAGTGTAAATATGATTAAAGTTGGAGAGGGTTTACAAGGAAAGTTTATTTTATTTTTAATAAAATGTTGCATAATTTTGAAATGTAATACGTTTTAAGAGAATTATTTGGATTTTCTGATAAACATATTCCAATCCAATATCAACGTAATGGTTGACGGGTACTTAATCTAGCAAACCATATTAATTTAATTTATGGTTACAGATTCAGGAGCCGTAAGTTAATTAATTAAGAGTTTTGAATTTAATTTTAACTTTGATAGGTGTACGGACTGGATTTTAAATAAATAATAAAATTAATAATAATTAAGTTACAGATTCCTATCTAGTAAATTTATTTTTAGACATTTATTAAATGATTTAATTTTAATACGTTATAGCTAAGTTGCAGGTAATATCTAACTTACTCAATTATTTATTTGTATAATAATTTACCCTATACACGAATGTATGTATATGAAATGTTGTCGGGTCATAAAATAAATAAATATTACCCCTCGCGTTAGATGGTGGTGGATCTGTAAATATAGGGACGCAAATTTATATGCAGCATATGATGAGAAGACCCCAGGATAATTAACCTAAATACTCCAGTTTCAACTGCTGAGGTAACACAATATATATGATGGAATTGGAAATGTCCTTTCTATCCAAATAAAAATAATAACCAATGATAATGTGAAAATGATATAGATTTTACTAACAAATTATATTATTGTAATAATTATGTAACAGGAAAATGGTTCTGCTGAAGATTGTCGCCCTTTAGTCTATTTTGACTCTCTGATGAGCATGTTACAGTATTATGGTAACATTATCGTAATGGATGGCTTAAACTATCAAACTAAATTAATTAAATTGTTTCAGATACCTGGGCGATAAGTTAAAAAAAAAATTCTTTCAGAGTTCTGTACTTATGTTCGAATTAGGTTTGTTGTGCGGATGGGAGTTCAAATAAATAATAAAACTAATTAATTAAGTTACAGATTCCTGAGCGAACTAATAAATTTATTTTAGAATTTTAATTTAGTTTTAATTTTATTCAAAATACAGAAGAGCGGATAGGCGTTGCGGACTGGAGAATGCTGATTGGCGATTGCAGACTAGCAGATTAAAATTGTGATTGTCTTGTGATAATAGTAGTTTAGTACCGACTGTCATGGTGTCTGTAACCGGGTCGCTCTTTTCTAACTAACATACCTTCCAATCCTTACCTATCGTTTTATGTAAACGGCTGTAGGAATAGGCCCGGCGTTATCCGGGAATCTTGCCTAGCGCTTGGTCCTACAGTCCTATCAATCAATCAATTAAATGAATTATCATGACTATGAGGACGATTCACCTCAGTTGGATATGAAGCATTCATGTATAGTTTTCTTCAACATATATATTTATTTATTGTGTTGTCTAAATTCTGTTTTAAGACATTGTCATGAGCACATTTAAACGTCAAACCAACTTTTTGGCTGAAAATAATTCTTAGCGACAATTTAATACTTGCATGACTGTCCGTTTAAAAATAAAGCGGTACCTATAGCTTCGTCAACATACATTTATTTTCAATTCATATAAAAAAAACTCATCAATTCATTCAAACATTTTCTACTTTAAATTACCATGACGACTTTGTAAACTTTCCACTTCAGTTGAATATGAATTATTTATATGTGATTTCGTTAAACAGATGCAGCTATTAGAATTCTGTTTACAGCTATTGCCATGTGCACATATTTACGTATGACAGATTTTTGGGCCGAAAAAGTAATAAGAAGACAGTGGATTTTAAAACTTATTTTGATTCCAAAACATATATGAAGAAATCATTTGCACGAGAATAAAAATTCTTCAGAGATCTTCCATGTTTATATAGAAATAATAACTTCACATTGGCTGAAATTAAAATAATTGTTCAAAGTCCCACCTCCAAGCCCATCAAAAGACATCTACGAAAGCACATTTACATTGGTGATCAAACAGAAATTCCTACACAGCATTTTTGGCCGAAAAACGAAATTTCCATTACACCGTATATTGAATTCAACAGTGGAAATTCAAAACATATGACTTCCTCGACATACTGCAATATCATACAAGCTAATAAATGATTTTTAACCGTCGGTATCGTATCATGTCTCATCGACTTCTAATGGACTTCTAATGGAAGTGGTATGTCGTATTACTTTTAATGTTTCCAACGTTCACTACTGCTCTAAGTCTAACGCCAACGACTTACATCGAGAAGATGAGTAAATTCTTCACATAATTGTAAACTGGAAACTTGTATAACCGACAACGGGACTCAATTCAAGTGTCAATATTTTAGTAATTTATATCGTTGCCAAGGAGAACGAATATTAGCGTTGTCTTACCACAGTATATCGCATGGGTAAGCTGAACGATTTGGTGAAACACTAAAAGAGAACAAAAACGATACATATGTTGGGAACAAACAAGTATATTCTAATCTAATTCCATGAATTAGTACAAATACACAACCATAACACCAACAAACTAAATCACCGCAGCAGAATTATTTTAAACTTATCAATCCACACGGAACTAAAAATAGTTTGATTTAAATTGGAATTAAACAGTGGACGATGATCTACATCAATGTTTGTAGATAACGAAGACGATCATGATCTTCAACAGTAGTGATATTTTCACAATAATTCTAAAACCCAAAGATATAGTTGCACAAATCACATTCACATTTAACATATTTATCCACAGGCCAACAATAATAATTATTAATTATAATATAAATGATTTATTATAATAAATAATTTATTATTGTCTACGGACTATAAACATTTTGTGAACAATTTTTGACAGCAAAAACAAAAATAAAAAATATTTTTTTTACTTTTTCTTTGCTGTACGCTGTTCAATTTTTAGTAATAAATATGAACTGTAGAGCGATTTTATTATTTTTTTAATGACGTCACAACTTATTGATGTGTTAGTAAATATGGGGTATAAACTTTTTAAGTTCCATTTCGATGATTGCGGCTTCTTTATTTAGGATCGCTTTGACATAACTATGTGATAAACTATTGTCGTATGAAAATTTATAAAATAAACTATGTATATATTCATGAAATGAACGATATTAACATGAAATGTCATATAATAAACTGAACAAAATATACACAATTGAATCTATATTTATATAACATATGAAAGTTTTGTTTTGTTTAACATTATCACACAATAACAACACAAACCTTAAATTTATTCTTAAGCCTGAATCACATCAAATCTTTTTTTTCTAATATCTTAAATTTTTTCAATTTATTTTATAATTATTTACTTAATTTAAATATTTTGCATTGAATTGGAAAATGAATAAAAAATTAAATGACAACATAAAATGAAAAAGAAAAATTATTTATTTGATTTTAGTATTAGTTCGCGGATTGGCCAGTAGTAGCGTAGAAATACTATAAAAAGTATAATTGCTTATAAGATTAAGATTGTTACAAGCATAGTAAGATTTAAATCAAAATTTGTGCAAAAATAAATAAAACTTAATATTTGTATTTCATACCTGAGTTTCTCATCACGCCGCGGTCTCGAGTTCGATTCCCGCCGTTGACCGAAAATTACTATCCAACCGGATGACATAAAAACGCGTTTATGTGTAAAAACATTCGTTCGGCTGACCACCTATACAATGTGCACCAATCGTTAAAATTGGTTCGTTAGGTCTCATTTGAGACGCGGTAAGGGCCGTTTACGGCCTCTAAGCCATAGATTATTTATATATTTAAGCACTACCTCATAATGCCGGTTTGCTGTGTTCCATTGTGTGAATCTAAACATTCAACACACCATTTATTTAGTTTTCTGAAATATGAAGAACTAAAAATGGTATGGAAAAAAAACATTCCTCGGGATAATTGGGTGATCAGTAAATGGACAAAAATTTGACAGTAACATTTTGATCCACAATTTATTTACGAAATTAAAAATAACCCAAGCAAAAATTTTAAGTATGAACGTTATGAATAAAACTAAAAAATATGCTGTTTTTCGTGTAATTATTTATTGAGCTTAGTTCTATTAACGTTTATTACTCTTAATCGTATAATAACATTTTTAAAGTTATTACATTTTTAAAGTTATTAAAATGTATTTATATGTTTACTACCTATGTGTGTGTGTGTTGTAAAAGACGAAGTAATAACGGAACATACATAGTAGAGTGTTTCTTTTTTATATAGTACATATTTGGCTATGCAAGCAGTATGATGTAGAGTACCCGTATATATGGACAGAACACCTCAGGGAAATTTGACCAGGAGACACTACAGCAGCTATTGTAATTGTAAACAAAACTGGATGGACTTAATACTGTTAACAATTTCAAAAACGGTTTTTATTAAACTTATGTTAAAGTAGTTATTAGACTAAAACCATAGTAGTGTTAGTTTAATATTAATTTACAGTAGAATAATTTTTGATAAATATCAACTAATAACTAGCACAGTTTTTCATCATTCAATTATGATTGGTGATGTGGGTGGACACATCTCTCACGAACTGTCGGAGTTCATGCATGGACTGGCCCATCTTCTATGTCAGTATCAAACGCTGGGATGAAGCAATGCAAGGTGAAAATGGTTTACATTAATTGGTCCTAAGTCCGTACGTACGATATTTGGTCAAAACAAGGTAGCACCTAAAAGAGAAGTTACATTAACTTTTTTTTTATTAGATAGTTTGATAGATTAGAAATATCACAATGGTTGTTTCAATGTATGTATTAATTCTTATTTATCGTAAGAAATGTCTTAGCTAGCTTACTTAAGATATGGTTGACAAACTTAAGAAAGTACCATATGGTAGTCCATATCGATATATATATATATATTTATATATATATATATATATATATATATATATATCATAGGCGAGGCGTGAACTTCAAAGTAGAGGAAGCAGAATATTTGTGTTAGTAAAATTGAATATTAATTATCTTGGGATTTAGAATAAAAAGTCAAATTATCAGACTTAAAATTTGAAAACTAGAAAAATTAAGTCAAGCCTGATTTTGTTTATAAGATTTATTTAAAATTAAATTCAATTCGGCGATTCTTTTTTTTAATTCATTACAAACTAATGTAAAGAAATCTGAGACAATAGTTCTTTTCAATAGAAATAAGCGTTCAATAAACGAAAGAAAGCCGTTCATCTCAAATAGTACTGCTTAAATAAGTTGTAATTCTACATAAAGCTGAAAAACTTCTTTTGGATGATACTCTGGTGGACGGAATCGTTAAGAATAGTCCACGTAAGGTAGAATCTTCATTAAATGTACTTATTAAGTTGTTACCTTTAAGAAATTCTAACATCTCTAAAATTGATTTGTCCAAAAAGTTCTCATCGCTATACAAAACCATTAATTCACTTCTCAATTTTGGAAAATCGAACCGTTTGCCATACAAAATTAAATTTAAAATATCGTAAAAATGTCCAAAATCCGCAACTTAAATTAAAGTTATGACCATCTCAATCGAGGGAATTGTTCAAAATATCTTGAAGCAGTTCAGTTATTTGTTGCTTTTACTAAAAAACAAAGCTGAGAAGTCTGGCATTTTACTGCCAACTATAGTAGGAGCAAAAGCTGAAATTCATTTTTTGATAATAAAACCCAAAGCACCCAAAAGTTTCGATAACATTTTAAAAAAACTGCTGATCTCAGATAGAGCTGCAAAAAACGATTTGTATTTTCATATTTAATGAATATTGCGATAAAACCAAATTAAACCTATGAGCGCTACAATGATTTGTAATAAATTTGTCTAACTCGAACTTGTAAGTTAATTTCATAATAATAACTTATTATATTCACACCTTTATTACCTAAATAATTCAATAACCCGATCACTTGTCGCTCCACGAGAACATGAGAAGATCATATGTGCAAAATTGAAAACAAATCATTTATTTCAATATTTCCTTAATAAGCTGTTTATTTGCAGCGTATTCTGAGAGTAGCAAGTGAGAGTAGAAACAAATCTATGGATAGATAAAACACATACACATCGATAATTATTTTTGGTAATAAGCGAAATAAGGTGAAGCTAAAATAAAAGCAGCTTCCACCAGAGAGAAAATTTTTTTATTCTGTTGTGTTATGCTGGATATTCGTAGATATGAGAGATATTTGTACATATTGGTTTTTATTTTGGTTCTATGTATGCACTATGAATGAGTATGAAATATGAAGGTGGATGATGGTAGAAATTAATATGAGAATTCAAAGTAGGAAAAACAAATACAAAATATTTTTAAAGTTGGTTTCATTACACGAGATATCTATATGTCCAGACCTGTAAGACATAAAAGTGTACATCGTCTGAAAAAAAAAAATTTAATCGAAATAAATAAAATAAGGAATTTTATTTAAACAATAGACATTTTTAAAAGGGATGCAGTGCTTCCCTAGCTTCTATGGACGCTTCGCCCCTGATATATATATATATATACATATATATATATATACATATTTACATATATATATAAATATATATATATATAAATATATATATATATATATATATATATATATATATATATATATATATATATATATATATTCATGTTTTTATTTTTGATATGTATTTATAAATATATAACTATTTTCTTTTTAAGGTACTCCTGTTGCAAGTGAGGGGCTATTAAAATCAAGATGGAGTTTGCGAAGAAATGAAATTACAACCATTTTGCCTCACCTTCCATCTTATTATTCAAAAAAAAGTTTCAGCAAGAGTAAGTCCAGCTATTAATCAACTTAAAGAAACTATAACTTTGAATTCGATTGCTCAAGCTGAATTTAATGAACAAAAACTTCATCACATTAATGAAATTATACTATCAGATAAGTATTGTATAAGAAATTTTCATCTTAATGTTGATGAACAAAAATTAAATTTTTTTAAAGTTTGTTGGACCTCAAACAGTACACGTATTGATGTTTCGTTTTCTACATCCCACTCGTTTATGTACAAATTTTTATTAATAACGTGCAAACAAAATATCTGATTATGCAGATATTTGGGTTTTAAATTGAAATGCGATTTATATTCTAAATTAAATCAATTATTTGTTCGACTAAATGAATACAAATCTCAGGAACAATCTATAGAAGATCATAAAACATCAAGACAGATTTGTTTTAGACTTTAAAAAAATGTGAAGCTATTGATGAAGAAAATTGTAAAGCTAAATTTTTTAAGCCAACAGTTTAATTTTATGTTTTCAAATGCCATCGATACAGTGCTGATTTTATAATTTTTTATTCAATGTTACCTTATACTTACCCTGCTGCATATAGTTACCTAAGAAATACCGGATATTTTATTTTTCCACATCCGAAATATTTAAAAACTTTTTCGAAAGGCAATTTACAATCTGGGGCAGCTAAAGAATATTTAATTAAAAAAAATCTAAAATAGATCCACATGAAACATATGTAAATCTTTTAATGGATGAGATCCACGTTAAGCATTCTATGATATTTAAAGGTAATAAATTAGAAGGATTGGCTAGTAATCAACCAATATCAGAATCTTCTTTAACAACTGCGAAATCAGTTCAAGCATTTATGATAACCTCGCTGTTGTCTAAGAATAAAGATATAGTGGGACTTTATCCAGTTCAAAAAATGAATTCTAAATATTTGTATTCTAAAGTTTGTAAAATTTTAGAAATTTTGCATTCTGTAGGGTACGAGGTTGTTGCAATACTTTCGGATAACAATCAAGTAAATCGAAAAACGTTTAAAAAAATTTCGACCAGAGGTGATCTTCCAATTTATATTAATTCGCCATATTTGAAGGACAAAAAAATTTATTTTTATTGGATACCGTCCATTTATTTAAATGTAATTGGTATTATAATAGGTTAAATAATAAGATGAAACAGTTTACATTTCTTAATTTTAATGATAATAATATAATTTTAACATCTAAGCTAAGTCATATAGAAGCTATATATTTGAAAGAAAAAAAAATTGGAGATTAAGCTAGCTCCTGCACTTGCTCCAAAAGTTCTTCATCCAAATAGCTTCGAAAGGCAAAATGTATTATATTATTAGCTGTCCGTTAATTTGACGATAAAACAATTAGAGCCATTTATTGCTTTCAGTTAATACTCGGAAAAGAATGTCTAGGTACAGCAGAATTTCTTACTCTGGTTCAAAATTGGTGGACTACCGTTAACATCAAGACACCTTTAAAATGTTTTCATTTAAGGGAACCGTTAGCTATACCGATCACTCAAAATAATAGATGTGGATTGCAATTTTTAGAACAATTTTGTAATTGGTTGCAAAATTGGAATGATCTTAAAAGTAATAATAAACTGACTAATGAAACATTCTGCTTTATTACATACTACTTAAGCACTTTGTCATAAAGCAGATTATTTATTAGATTATCTCAAGTTTAAATATATTTTGTTCGTTAAGTTTCAGACCGATAAACTTGAAGCTCGCTTTGGCCAATATCGACAGATGAGTGGATGTTGCTATAATGTATCAGTTCAACAAATTTTGCAAACTGAAAAAAAATCAAATTATTAAGTTTATTAAAATTAGTTAAATCTAAAAATCTAAAAACGAGAAATTTGCCAATCATGTTGTTCTCCAGATTATGCAATTTTTAAAAAATTTGCCATTATTTAGTGTAACATATTTCTGAATAACTATTGTAAAAATCAAAATAATGCAATGCAGTCCAACAATCTTAATAAAAGAAGAAAATTAAACATTTTAAAAATGTTAGATGGTTAAAAACCAGTTTAATTTAATGCGGCTTCAAAATGTATACGTTTTATTTGATTTTTTCGTTTTGTTTAAATTTTTCGTTTTATTTATACGCTTTTACAACGACCAGCATTATATGCTTGTCATTGTAAAATCATCATTATTTAAGTCGAGCTTGAAAGAGTTGCGGTGAATAGATTATTTCTATCACCAGAGCGGGGTTAAGGATGGAGGTATTTTAGTAGAATATCTTGACTAGCTACCGGTTTCGCGCATATACTATTTTAAAAATAATATTATACATTAGCTTCAGCCGGTAGAAGACCATCATACGTGATTTCAAATCACATCCTACATGAGGTGACCCTGACTTGGACATTCCTGCTTCAATCAATCAAGAATGCTTTGGTGAAAGGAACTTGATTCCACATTGATGCCTCTCGATTAAGTTATAGTTGATAAACGAATCTCATTTCATAATTCTAGAAAAGAACATATTTTTCTGATAGAAAAATCTAACTCATTATTTACCGTTTGCACAATGTCATAACATAGCAGTCACAATTGTTCATCTGAATGAGTAAAAGCATAAAACTGCTCAGCTGATGTGTCCGTTCTTTCTCCACAATAAAAGGATTCTTCCTCTACAATATTCGGTGGTAGTTTTGATCTTCTGTACTGAGCCAGACATGGCGAAATATTTTTTCGATATCGGTTATCACAAACTTGTGCTTTCCCCATCGTAGTAGTATATCGGCCAAATTGATACTAGGAACCATTCATCATAATGTCGTTTAATAAGACACCACTCGAAAACCACTCGAAGTTTGGTTGTTGTGTTATCTGGTTTGATAACACCATGATGAGGTATGTAGTATATATTCTCTTCATGTTCATCTTATGACTTTTCTTGGGTAAGCTCCATGTGGTTTAGATCGATATATGCTTGCATGAATTGTCAATATAGCTATATATATTATGAATCTTTAATAAATATTTTCTCGATCTGCAGAAGTCTGGTTGATGCTTTTCTTCTAGACTCTCCAAGCTTGATGTGATTGTCCTTAAATGGAATTTTCACTATATTTTCACTATAAATCGTCCATCATCATGCCGTTTCAATGTTTTTTTTAATGTTTCTTCAACTTCGTTTTCTTCATATGTGCGGCTTTTTTTGTCAGGAATATTATCAACCTCTACAAATAGTTTTAGTTGTTCGTCGATCAATTTTGTGGTCGTCATGGTTTTTCTCACCTTACTGTCCAGACTACTCATACTGCCGATAATTATCCATCCAAACTCTGTGCTCTGTCATTGGTTCTTGATGATAACCTTTAATAATGACAGCTATTACCATTGGATAGTAGTCTACGCCAAGAATAATTTCAATTGATTGAGATTTATTGTACTTAGCATGGAGCCGCTTATTTTAAGTTGTTAAAATGGGTCCATGCTCCAGTATCAATATCAGTTTCAGGTAGTTGTTGGGTAAGCTTGTTTAATATCAAGGCCTCGATGTCTAAGCTGGAGTTTGCATCGAATCTGGACACTAGTTTTATTTTAATCGAGTGTCTACAGACATCTGTCTCGCCTGTACCTGAAATGTTGATATGTGTCTTTTTCTTTTTGATGTTTAAAAAATTAGCAACCTTCGATAATATTAGTGTTGCCTGTAACCCTGAATCAATGAGTAGTATCATAGTCGTGAATTGGCCAGTCCTTGTGGCAACTCTGACCTCTGCTGTTGATAATAATACAAGGCTATGTTAATTATTTATAAAGGTTTGTTTGTTCCCTTGTTGGTTGACGCCATGTTATAACCATGCCGAAAAGTGTGATGGGGATGTTTTAATTTTTTTCACGATGGTTTATTAAGATTTTCTTAAGATTGTCGAATAAATATTTATTTTTGGGATTATAGTATGTTCGATGGGTCGGTGAGTATGCAGTGTGATTGGCTTTTTCTTATTCTTTTTTTACTTTTATACGGTCACTACTGATTCACTCAATGATTCAGAAACCCACCATTTTCTCCTGAGCCATAGCCAGCGTAACCACTGTTCTCCAGGATCCTCTGAAGTTATAAAATTTCTGGTAACAGTTCATTTATTTATGTCGGATGTTAAAATAACTATAAATAAATTCAGGGAAGAGGTTTAAAAATATGTTGGAAAGATGAAATCATTATGTAGATATAAGTTTTACCATTGACAAAAATGTATTTTTTTTTGTTTTTCTCAAATTTGAAATGTGGCCTCTAGTTAAATTTTATTAGTTTAATTATAATAAGCAACTTATTTTAATTCAGCGTTGTAAACTGGACGAATATGTGTGAAATTTTTGATTACAACCAAAGAAACAATTTTGCCCTTAAAGGTTGATTCGCGAGGACGGAAACTTTTACTCTAGCTATTTTGACCTAACGAAAAGCAATTAAAATAATCACAGAACAAAACGAAACTTCCCTTTTAGCCGTGGTTGCATTAAAAAATAGTTATTTTTGAGCAAAATATCCGACAAGCATGCCAATTATTTATGAAAAAATTAAATTAAGCAACAATTGGGGTCATTATAGTTTTTTAAGCTAGATTTCTTGGCGGTTATTCGTCTATTTTTGTGAGTAGTGTAGTCATTTATTTGAAATTTTGACGTAAGTAAAGGGTCCGCCATCTAAAGTTTTTTTTTCAACTAGTGCTTATTTCGTGAATGGTAACACTTAGCTCATGTCTGATTTGACAGATAATTAGTTTTATCCTTCCGCTGAACGAATATATGTTGTGCATACGCTTGAACAACGCTGGGAAATATTGCGACATTACTTTGAAAATCACGGTAATGTTGCAGAATGTGTGCGAAAATTGTGTACGGATTTTGGAAGAAGAGAAACACCGTCAGCTCCGTATGTTCGTTATCTTGTGAAAAAAGTGAAAGAAACTGGCATCCTCATCGATAAACCAAAGCGTAAAAAGCCAAAAACAGTTCGTACACCTGAGAATATTGATACTGTGGCAGAAAGTGTGCGTGATGCGACATCAACATCAATTCACCGTCGTTCTCAACAATTTAACATTTCGGAGACATCATTGAGACGAATTTTCCATAAAGACCTTGGTATGACGCCACACAAAGTCCAATTGGTTCAGGAATTGAGGCCAACTGACCATCCAATGCGTTTTCGCTTCGCTGAGTGGGCCTGCGATCGACTTACAGAAGATGCCGATTTTGCCAAATAATTATTTAAAATGGTGTTATATTCTTAATTAAGTGAATAATTTGAATTAATTGATCGCACAAAATCACAATATATTTTAATATTTGGATTGAAATATTTGTTGTGACCAAATATTGAAATATTTGGTAGCAACAGTCCAAGCACAAATCGAAATTGAATTAAAAAAATAATGACAAGTATCAACCTGACAAGTGTCAATTGACAAGTGACATTTTTGAGCAATAATCTATGTTTCTTACTTCACAGCTTTAATACAAATAGCTGGGGTTAAAACTTCCGTGGTCGCGAATCAACCTTAAACGATTCAGTACAAATGACTGGTTGTTGCTATAATGCTACTGTTCAACAAATTTTACTAAAACTAAGAAAATAAAGAAATGAATTTTTTATTAATTAAAATAAATTGCATGCGTAGATAGTTACGAAATAAGTAGGACTACGAAATAAGTATATAAGTTGAAGAAATACCAGTTGAATGTTCCAGTAATAAATTTTAACTATAGTAAGATGATTGATCATTGTAGAAATAAAATCAAAAAATTGAACTGTGATGAATTTTCGCGTAAAATGATACCAATAAACGGCTTTGTTTACATTTGATTTACAATAAACGGCTTTGTTTATATTTGATTTTTAATGTTCTTTTAAAAACTTTAAACATGGTGGACAGAAGTACCAGCGGAATTTTAAGTTTTATTTGGGGCTTATATTAAAGCGTTACCAGATAAAGCATTGAGGAAACTGGTGCATATAATTAATGCAGCATTTCGACTAAGATACGTACCAAAACAATGGAAAGTTGCAGAAGTAACTAGCCAAACAAACCTCCGAATGATAAAGCTTCATATAGGCCAATTTGCTTATATAGGCTCTGCTACCAACATTATTGAAACTATTTGAAAAGGTTCTTCTTAAAAGATCAAAACCAATTGTCGAAGAAAAGAATCTCATCCCCACACATCAGTTTGGATTAAGGGAAAAATTTTCTACGATAGAACAAGTACATTGAATTACTGATGTAATCGAGAAATCACTTGAAAACAAACAAATATGCTCAACCGTATTCCTTGATGAAGCGTAAGCATTTGACAAAGTATGGCACCAGGGGCTAGAATTCAAACTTCATCGAGATCTTCCGGAGCAATTTTTTCAAATTTTAAAATCATACATATCAGAGAGGCACTTCCGAGTGAGATATTAAAATTGATACTCCTTATTAAAAAGAATAACAGCAGCAGAACCACAAGGGAGTGTTCTTGGACCAACCCTGTATCTCCTATATAAAAGAGGTATACCAATTACAGAAGCAAAATTTTCGACTTTTGCCGATAACACGGCAATACTTGCAACAGCAAATAAAGAAATGGCGAATTAAAGTAAATGAAGCAAAATCAATCCAAGTGAACTTTACAAATCTAAAAGTTAATTACTGTTATCCAGATTATGATAATCTGGATAACAGTACCGCATGCAAACACTGCTAAATATCTCGGCATAACTTTAGATGCTAAACTTAGATGGAAGGAACACATAAAAAGAAAATAGATGAACATAACATACAATTCAAAAAAATGTATTGGCTCTAAGGGAAACAATGTAAACTAGCGATCCACAACAAACTTCTATTATACAAACAAATTCTAAAACCTGTATGAACATATGGCAGCCAATTCTGGGGTTGTTGCAACAAGACAAATATCATAATACTACAAACAGTTAAAAATAAGATCCTGCGATGCACCGTGGTACATTCGAAACGACATCTATCGAGAGCTGAAGATCGAGCTGGTCGTGGATGAAATTAATTATCATGCAACAAAACATCTACATCGTCTGCACCAGCATGAAAATCTAGACATATGCTGTATGCTGACTACAACTCCAACAAGAAGACTGCCACTGGACTTATCACGACCAAGCGATCAGTAGATCTACTGTGGAGAAAAGTCTGAGGAGTTAGACGAAGCAAGGGATAATCATGTGATTGGTCCGAGTAATTACGTATATATTATGCAATGTAAATAACTAATACAATGTAAATTACTAAATGAGGACAATGTTTAGTCGTTATATAAAATATAATAAAAAAAAATTGGGGCTTATGGTTATTAAATATTTTAAACACTAATTTGGGATTCCTTTGGGAGAAATACGTCGATTTAAATGAACAACGAAGTACACCAAATGATGTAAGTGACAAGAACGAAATCTATAAAATCATGCGTCACGACGAATCCAATCAAAGCAACTTAAATCAAACCAACGAAGATATTCAATGTAACTTAAATCAAACCAACGGTTCAAATATACAGATGAATATCAGAAACGAAATCCGTAGTGAGAAATACGTCGATTTTAACGATCAACGAAGTACACTAAATGATGTAAGTGAAAAGAACGAAATCTATAAAATCATGCGTCACGACGAATCCAATCAAAGCAACTTAAATCAAACCAACGAAGATATTCAATGTAACTTAAATCAAACCAACGGTTCAAATATAGATATGAATATCAGAAGCGAAATCCGTAGTGAGAAATACGTCGATTTTAACAATCAATGATGTAAGTGACAAGAACGAAATCTATAAAATCATGCGTCACGACGAATCCAATCAAAGCAACTTCAATCAAACCAATGAAGATATTCAATTCAACTTAAATCAAACCAACGGTTCAAATAAAGATATGAATATCAGAAACGAAATCCCTAGTGAGAAATACGTCGATTTTAACGATCAACGAAGTACACCAAATGATGGTAGTGACGAACGAAATCTATAAAACGATGCGCAACGATGAACCTATTCAAAGTAATTTAAATAAAACCAACGAAGATATTCAAAGCAACTTAAAAAATCAAACCAACGGTCCAAATATAGATATGCATGTCAGAAACGAATGTCCTGTTGGGAAATACGTCAATTTAAACGTCATGACGAACCATTTCAAGTAGTTGCATCCCCAAAATGTTTAGATGCTCAGAGAACCAAAGCAGTAAAAAATGCGGGTGTGCATGCCAGGAGCGAAATACAAAGAACAGTGTATCTCGAAAATACCATAGATAAACGTAATATATATTGTAAATAATTCATAACTAATATTAATAAATTTTGATAATTTGGACGATCATTTGGATCTTAACATACGTTTTAATTAAGATGCAAAACGCTTGCTAAGTAAATAGTACAAAGTGTATAATAGTAAATAAGATAAAACATAATTATTTACACATATAAATACACAATGTATTTATTGTCATAATATTCTAGAGATTTTGATCTTGACTAAACAAGAAACCCATTATTTTCCATTATAAAAAATATTTATTTTTATATTTTACGCTGTTATGACAAAACCTACAATATACTTAAAATGAATCAAATAATAAATAATTGAACAACTATTTATAAATAAAATGTGAATTTTATCCATAATTTAAAATTAAACATTTCATTTTGAAATTTCAGACAATATTATATTTTTATATAATCTTGTTTGGTTGATTTATTAACAAGAATTTTGTTATTATTTTAATTTTTTCATTTATTTAATTCATCTAAAGTATCTTTCGTCAATATAGTTTCTTAGTTTTTTTTTTAAGATATATCGAGTTCTAAACGAATTTATATTTTTTATAATAGAAAATAATATTTTCTTAATTAAAATATTGCGACCATTGAAAGAGAATATATCATTAATCACGATAGATTAACTTATCTGCAATTAAAACATCAATTAATACATAAAAACTCATTCGTACAATATTCTTGTGTTTCATTTATTTTAGATTTCACTAATAAAGCTATCAACAATCGAAATTACAATTTAAAAAGTGATTTAACATATTATCCTGACATTGCCAGCGCTGAAACATCTCAGGAAAGTTCTAGCCTTTCTATTATTAACTCTCAAAAATCGAACAACGGATCGTTCATATCAAACGACGGATATATCATTAACTCAACCAAAACCGAATATTCGCCATTTAACGGTGATAACTTCCTTAGAAAATGGAAAACCTGTAAGTAAAAAGGATTTATGCAAATATTGCAAAAAAGTAAAGTAACACAACTTGCACGGCATTTACAATCGAAAGTGCACTAAAATTAAGAGGACGTACATTTATTTTTGTCATATTCGGAAGGGTCATTGAACCGAAATCGTCTTATAAGCAAAATTCGTAAGGATGGAAATTTCTTACACAACACAAATGCAGCATTTAATACTGGGATCCCTTTAATCCCGCCAGCAATCCAAATCAAAAAACAGCGCAGAAGATTCCATAGTATGTAATGATTGTAAAGGCACTTTTTCAAAACGTACTACGTATACACTATAAAAATTGTAATCATAAGAAAGGGATTCTTGAGATCACAGCTATTGGTCGAAAAATGTTAGGGTATGTTGATTCTCGAGCAAACAATCTTCTTCGCAGAGTAATATTTCCTGGTATGCATGATGATGAAGTTACATGATCAATTAATTATTATTGCTTGCAATAAATTTTACGATAAATACGCTTGATCAACATGTTGAGTTAATTCGTTCTCATTTGAGGTTGTTGAGTCGTTTAAAAATTGCGGTAATGGCAATAAATGCAAATATTAAATAAGGTTTGATTTTTCACCCACAATTTTATGATACTGCAGTAGAATGTGCTAATAAAGTATCCCGTTATAATTCTCAATCGCGAGTTTATGATGCACCATCAAATGCAACTACCATTGTCACTTTGATTAAGAATTGTTCTCGAATGTTCATAAAAACACAAAACGAAATGAGGAAAAAGCTGTGGAAGACTTAATGGTACTTTATGAAGATGATTACCCAACATCAATCAATAAAAAATAATGCAATTGCAAATGAATAGGAAACGTGAAAGGGTCGAGCTACTGCCAACGAAAGTAAATATATTTAAATTGTATTCTCATTTGAAAAATATTTGTTATGAAGCATGGAAAAGTTTATCTGAAGCTTGTTTAATCTTTTAGCAAATGTTCAATAGACAACGATCGATATTGACTAAAACGTGAATCCGAAATTGTTTTCTAAAATATGAGAAAAATCCCGTGAATTCGTTAAAAAATATGTAAAAATAACCATTCGGGATAAATTAAAACGAACCGTTCCAATATTACTCAACTCTTCTCTAGTTCACTGAATGAACTTGATACTTAACTACCGCTCACACACAGGATTGCATTCGCACAGTAGATAGGTTTTTAGTGATTCAACTAATCATAAACGAGCAAAAAATTATCTTCGATCGTGTCCGCTCCGCTTATGCGAAAATTTTCAGAAGAATGTGGTGCCGTCCTACCTGAATCGCTTCGTGGAACAAATCTACGAAAACACATTGCAACGTATACTGCAATGTAAGGTATTGAGGATAATCAACTTGATGATCTTTCCAATTTTATGGGTCATAATAAACAAATATATCAAGATTTTTACCGAATACCAATTCCGTTTAGAGATGTGGCCGACGTGTCACAATTTTTATTAAATGCAATGGGAGCTGATGAGGAAGACGACGAAAAAGAGTTTGATATCAATAGAGAAAGAAGTGAACATCAAAAAACTGCGTTTAATTCAATTGAACACCATATGCGAAAACCAAAAGAGAAAACTGCTCGATCGAGGAAAAGAAAACAGTCGAGGATTATTTTGGACGTGTTTTATCGCTTAAGAAATTACCGACTCTAGCCGAATGTTCCAAATTAGTCCAAAAGTATCCAGTTTTAAATCGGCGAAACCCACAAACCTTAAAAACTTGGATTAATAATCAAAGGCGAATTAGCGTAAATTTATAAACATGATTGACAATTATATGTATACTATTTTAATTTATATTTTACTACCTTATAAAATGAATAAAGTTAATTTAAATAAATTGTTTTACAATTTAAAAATAAAATTGTTTTAAAAATTTATTAAAGACTTGCAACCGCCTATTGATGCTACAAAAGTCTTAATCAGATAGTTTAATTTAATTCAGTTTTGTGATTGAAAAGAACTCGTTAATTTCTATCAACGTTGCATTTTCTGTCAAATATTCACTCCAATTTTAAAAGTTTACCTACGTGACAACGGTCTGATAAACGATCGGTGGAATTTATCCTTCATTACCGGTCGTTACATTACTGTTACAACAAAACTCACTATACACATACACCAATAGCACAATACAAAGTCAAGTACAGTCGCTTATGAATAATGAGATGGAATTGATCTTTTTGAATTCACGGGTGTTCAATGACCTCACTTAACAAATCGATTGCGCTCTAGCAAAACAATAACATAATATATAATGTGGAGATAGAAAGAGATCAAAAATAAATAAAGTTATAAACATTTCATGGACATTTTCCGTTCTGAAATGTAGTATTTGGAAGGTACTGTTACAGATGGAACTCGAATTTTATATGTACTCGAATATCAATAGAAAACTGATTATAATATTTAGAGATGTATCACTATTCCACAATATTAATTTTCATAAATGCAAATACAGATTTATAAAAATTATATCATGACAACTACCCAACTGAACAGAAAAATAAAATTATAGATTAAATCAAATTTTAAATAAAAGTAATTTGTGGTCAAACCAAAAGAAATACAAAAATAATTTAGTACACGAGACTGTGTATTTTAGAGCACCGCCTAGTAAGCAGCACGTGGAGGAAAAAATTTTGGATTTCTATGGGAATAATTACCTTTGACGTAGTTTTTAAATATTTCATCAGATGTCAGACATATTGCGTTAAAAAGCGAATATCAAATAGAAACACTAGCAAACGGGAAACGGCTTAACTCAAACCAATTTTAATTTGGGAGTAGGTAATGTCAAGTCAATCAGAATACTAAACTATTGAACTGTTCTATACTACATATTTTGAAATGTCATAAAATCAAATTGTGAACTATAAATTTTTATGGATTCTTTTTTATTTTATTTGTTTGTATATAATCTAAAAATACCAACTAAATGTTCGTTTTAAGTTAAAAAACGTTTTACAACACACTTGTTACTAACAAAATTATTTAATATTATTTTTTGCGTAATAAACAGAAAATAGAAAAGAATTTAAATATTATATTGTTTTTGTCATAACTATGGGAAGATTGATTTGGAAAATATTTTATAGATTTATATTTATTGTCAAAAACCAGTACTTAAATACATAAAAAGTAAACATTTTACCAGTTTTTGTACGAACCCTCCTGGCATCATAAACGTAACGGTAAATTTTGACGTTACGATTACAGTTCGTATATCGCAGTTTTGTCACAAGAGTTGTGAAACAAATTGACGCAATGTTTCGTATGTATTAGTCGGTATAAAGTTGGTCGTATTTGATGTCATGAAAACGTAAGATATACGGAGGCTTATAAATGTAACGTTTTAAGGTAATTAAAGCGCTATGTGTAAAAATTTTAAGTGCGGTTTCTTTTAGAACTAAGCGATTATAAATATTCATATATTATTAATCAATAAATAAAACAAGATATATTTTATTTTGTAGTTTATTGTACTGATTAAAATCAAAACTTATCTTCATACAGTAGTGTATTATTTTGCTGCCCTGCCATGAAAACTTGGTTGCTACGTCATCTGACACAAGGGTTTTGACAAACTCGAATATATTTTTTCTGTGTAGAATCCGAAATAAGCCTTAGATGTGATATAACTATAAAAGAATATAAATTAAATAAATCTATGCTATCTTCTATGCTTTCTTTTTTTTGGGGCTCAAGGCTCTCCCAAAATTAAATAAATCGTTGAAATTAATTTTAAAGAATAACTTACAAATATTTTTTCTTTTATGCTAATTAAACTGTTACACGACTACATGAAAAATATAACAGTAAAAAATATGAACCTTTAGAATTAAAGAATAAATACCAACAAAAACACAGTAGTCATAAAATTTGAGTGTTTTAGTACCTTAGTAGAAAAGACTGCGTAAACTCACCGTTCTGGGTGCGTTTTTGACGCATGTCGTTTTGTGCCAGAAGACAAAGTAGTCATTTTGATATATTATTGCTAGTAGTTTCAACACAAAATAGCCTTATATAATATTTTTTTGGAATTTGCCATCATTGACGATTGGAATGGGTTCTCTAGAAGAAAATGTAACTGTAGCACCCAGATAAATGTCATTATTTGTGTATTTTTTAAAATGCAATTACCAACAATGCATTTAAAATAATAGAACGAGGCCTTCAACTGCAAATAAAAAATTTTAAGAAACAAGTCAGTTTAAATTTATAACAAAATCAAATATTAAGAGGATAAATATTCATTTAATTTTGATATATGTAAATTAAAATGGAAAATTGAACATTTTGAATTATAAATTTAATATTTAGAACACACTAACTAAACCAAAATTCTGTTGTTATCCTGTAAAACATAAAGAACACGCATTTAATTAATTTAATAATAAACATATTTTACAAAAATCTATTTGAAAAAAATTATTGAAAATTTTTTTGCATCTATTTGATGCAGAAACCTATGGAATTTGAAGTTTACTAAATATGCTTATCTGGGGGAGACAGTTATTTTTTTCTCCGATAGGTATCGCACTTTTGCGATAGGACGTATCATTAGAAACACAAACAACATATTTTCAGATACAATCAAGTTTAACTTGTAATAAAATAAAATATTAAGAGACATTAAATTTTGACATATTGCTAAAATCAAAAATAAACTTTTAGAATTTGCAAATTTAACATACATATATAATACATTAAATTCATAAATCAATGGTATTTGACGTTTACTAAATACATTTATCTGGGCGTGATAGTTATTTTTTCCGTGATAGATATCGAATTTTTGGTTTTCCAATAGTCAGTCAATTTTTAAATTCATTTGAATTCATTCCTTTTATAATTTCATTTGAAGTTGATATTTTATTACATTAGGTTTTAAATAATATTAAGTCACGTTTATAAAGTTAAAGGGATTGAATTGCGGTGAATACGTTTCATATAAAAGCTAAAAATTAACGAACTATTTGAAAAAAAAACTATAAATAATTGTAAGGCTAATGACGTATCGCTAGATTTTATATGGTTTTTCGATATAACTTAACTGGAAATAATAAAATATTTTTTTATTCACATTTCATTATAAATATAAATGTTAGAAAGAAAGAATAAATTATTATATAACAAATTGATAAAATAAACAAGAATATTAAAATAAACAAGAACCCTCTGGAATTTAAAAATTGAAATATTTTTTATTTATTTAGATAATACTTTTTTATTAAGAATAAATGTAGATTCAAAGTCAAATAAAATTTTCATACCCAACTTCGCTTCGGAATAAAAAATATGTTTTGCTTAATAACAACTATTGATTCGACAAAAAGTCCTACTGAAAAAATTGAGAATATGTGGGCGTTCATAGAAAGAGACATTCCGTGTGTTGTTGGAAGGACTAAAAAAGCCACTTGGAACGCCATAATAAATGTGTGGAGCATTGTGCACATAGATTTTCAATCAACTCTATGCCGACTCTCGACTATCTAAGTCAAAAGGAGGAAATATGTCATATGGATTTTTGTTTGGATGTGTTTTTGTTTATTCTAAATTAAAATATAACCGATTTAATTGTAAAAAAATTTGTTTAATATTTTTGCTGTGCACAAAAAATTATGAATAAAAATGTATGCATGTGCACAAATAATTTTGTAGAAGAATAAATTAACTGTGTTTTTCTCTAAAATTAAAATTAAACATTTTTTATTGAATTATAAAGAAAAATAAATTTAGCTAAATAAAAATTAATAGTTTCAAAAAGATTTTTGTTTATATCAATTTTAAAGAAGTTTGTGTGGCGTTGCAATAAAAATGTTTACTGCACAAACATATATGAATAGGATAGAATGTATACAATGAATTGTTACTTTCGAGGATTTACATAAATACTTACAAACAAATACCGGAAAGCTTGTGTGAAACTCGTATAGCAATAACAATATTTCTTTGCTAATTATAATGCGAAACAAACTAAAAGCAGCATTATTCAGTTTTTATTGGGTCGAATTAATTCATGCATCGGTTGGATTTGGAGCAATTTCTGAGGGTATTTTTTCAACATTTCAGCACGAACGAAAGGTAATAAAAACTTATACTTAATAAAATCCTTAACATAAATTACTTTTTTAGGTATACTTAAAGATTGGAAATATGTTTGTAACTGGATAATTTAATAGAATTTATGCTTAATTCGAGCTGGCACTGATATTTAGAGTTTATCTAGGCTAATACAAAATCATCATTTAATGTATGTTGAAGTATTGTAAGAGCATCTGAAGCCCAAACACCAGATTATAACTCATTACCCTCAAGTTATAATTCAGTCAGGTCCTGTTAGATAGTTCTTTTGTATAAAATTTGAGTCGAAAAATAGGGATTGTAAACTTTACACAAACGCTACGAGCAGCAGAAGAAACTTCTCCTACTCCTAAACGAATTGGTTTTATTTAAATCTAGGAAAAAGGGTTTTGATTGAGAAAAGGAAAAATTAACACTATTTTGGAAAATAAAATTGTTTACCCGTTGTCATGTATGGATGTGAGAGTTGGACCTTGACGGATGAGTACGAAAGATGGCTTCAAACATTCGAGAGAAGAATCATGCGTGTGATATATGGCCCAAAACGCGACGATGATGCCACATACCGAGTTCTATTCAATCACGAGATCAGGAATTTAATGCAAATTCCTGATATCGTGCATGAAATCAAAGGACAGTGAATACGCTGGCTCGGTCACGTTCTGCGTGCTGATCCGAAACGAATGATACAGCGATCTTTGAGGGGAGAACCGCCTTTCGGTAGGCGAAGAGGTCGCTGTCGGCGACGATGGCTTCACTGCGTAGAGAGCGATCTGGCATCTTCCAACTGCTTGCAACAGTATGAAGATCTGACTCGTGATCGAAACTGTTGGAGTCAGATTGTTGACACGGTACGGGCCAACAATGGCCTGTAAAAACCGGAAAAAAAAATTTACTCAAAACAATATTATTAAAATTTTAAAAAATACATTAAGTATTTTTACTAATATCTTAAAAAAAGTTGAGTACATATATAATAAACATAGGTTCCGGGAGTTAAAGCTCGCACATATACAGTTTACTCAAACTGCTCCAAAATTTCCCACCGAAAACAACTACGTGGAAAACAACTACGTGGTGTTTTTAGAATTTATTTTATGGCAGTAACAACAGTTACTAGCAGAATCGTCTGAAATACAGAGAATAAATGTTTAAAATTGAGCTTAAATTAGAGGCTATATTGCGTTGCTCAACATCAAGACGACACTTCTCATAAATCCAATCATTTTTGGGCTTAGTTTTAACTATACCGAGAGTGTGCTGGGCAGCATCGACAACCGAGGTTTTCAATACTTCCCAGACACTGTTCACATCATCAGATTGATAATTGGATCGTCAAATGCCATTGTTGACAAGATCTTTGTATTTTCGTTGCGTTTCTTCATTTACCAGACCTTCACAGGAGAACGCGTTTTATATTCTCCTGTCCTCCTTGACTTGTACGAAAATTTCCATCGTAGCTTTGCAGCAACCATAAATTGGTAACTGCCTTCGAATTTGTTGACGACCGATACGATCTCACGTATTGAACAACCCGAGCCCGCCCTTTTGAAATCAACACATGGTCAATTTGGCTTCGGGATGTTTTACGTGGATGTGTCCATGTTTCCAAATGGATGTTTTTGTGGGGAAAGAATGTACTTTCCACTTTGAAATCATGAGCGATCGCAAAGTACATCATTCTTACCTCATTTTCGGTCGCAGTTTCGTGTCGGGAGTACAGACCTATGTTATTACATAAGTCGGTCTGATTTCTCCCAGCTCTAGCATTAAAGTCACCAATCTGATATCGTGCTCTGGTATAGACCCCTTCAGATTATTCAAATTATTGTAAAATGAGTCTTTATCTTGGGGTTGGCTTACATCAGTGGGCGCATGTACACAAACAATTGACAGGTTGGCTAATTTCATGTGCAAGCGAAGCTTACACATTCGATTATCGACTGCCTGGAAGTCCAACACAGCCTTTTTTACCTGCGGCCCAATGAGAACCAAGATTTCCGAGGTCATCTCCACTGTGTAGGAACGTATAGCCTTGGGACACATGGTCTCCACTTTTAGGCCATCGAGTTTCTTGGAGCGCTACGAGTTCCAGCCGATACTCCTTCATACATGTGATAAGGGCGTCCAACGCGCCAGGCTTTCTTAGTGACTGCACGTTCCACGTGCTGATCCTCAATCTCGTATCCGGGTACTTAAGCGGGGGGTCATTGTTATTTAGGCGGTATCTGATTTTTTTTGTTTTTGTTGACATTTTTAACTGTAATTGTATTTTACGGATGCGGGTCCTTAGCCCAGCGATCCAACCAGATTTAGTCGCCTCCTACGACACGCTCTGGATACTGTGGTGGTATTCTATGGATCTCATGTTTCGTTCGAAATATTTACGAAACATGTTTGCCCCCAATCATAGGGCTCAGTTTTGAGTTAATACTGAGGACTAAAATAGTTATGTTATTATTGATGTCATTATTGGTACACAAATAATGAAGATGTCCAAGTCTTTTCGTTCTTACAGAATTGACATTTGTTTTATTTATTTAATGTAATGTGCATGAACCTCCTAAGGCGACATGAGCAAATCCGAAAATAAATATGGAGGTACATTTAGTACCATACCGATGGCATCACAATTTGTCTCATAAATCAACGTTAAACATAAATCCTGAATATTGCTATGATAAAGTATTCGAAAAACTAAAGTTTGGTCATTAAATTCACTAGTTGATTCAGTTAAGTTTCTTATAAAAAGTCTATACAATTTTCAATTTTGATCTTCAAAGTTTATTTGGAATGGTCGTTATAATACCCACACAATTGTGTGTCTTGGATTCATGAATACGTCACAATTTTTAAATCAATGTAACAGTTGAAAAATATGTCAAAATACAGATACAGAACTTCAGGTAATGTTTTTGTGAGTCGCAGCACAGCACTTAGTCCTAAGCCGAGCTCTTTAAATTTTAAATTAACTGTAATTCTCTGATAAAATCCTAAGTCCATTATTAACCTAGATGATGCAGTAATTACATAATTGTTTATGCCAACTGGCCGTGGCTTACCTTTGTAAAGTATCCGTTGATTTTTATTTCCTTACCGGTACTCGGTAGTTTTTATATGATACAAAATAGTATAGATAACGGTATTTTCAATATATCCGTTTTTGAAGTATTTATAAAAATATTGTATCAGATTCTGAACTTCAATTTTAACCGCACACGTATATTGATCGGTAAAATTTGACATTACAAAAATGCTTCAGTTTAAACATGAACGGATTGATTTGTTTTAATAAAAGATGCGTAGCCGTATCGTTACATTCTTTAGAATCATATGAACTTGAATGTTGAATGTAGTCGTATCGTTACATTCTTTAGAATTATATGAACTTGAATGTTGATAATCGTCATCATCCGATTTATTTGAAGCTTCTAATATTTTTGTAAGTTTTTTATTATCAATTAGCCATTCCCTTCAATAATTTATATAGTTGACATTAAGAAAAAATAATTTTGTAATGATGCAGATACATTTTTTCAAATAAAATTACCATTTTAAATCAAACCTACACAACCGAATTAGTCGTTTTTCTCTGAACTTCACCTAAGATTTCGGGAAACAATGTAATTATATTTGGTTTCTTTCGTTCCAATTAATATGTTTATTCTACCATATAATAATATGCTGCATATTCCATATATCAATGCCAAATTTGGTTTCGTTTTAATACTGATTTAAAGGTGAGTGTGGTTTTACTTTCTTTTCAGTTATAATTTTATCGTTACGGCGCATTGTATAAATATAAAACAGTTTTTCCAGATCTAGGATTATACGATACTTTAAGTTATTTGTGTATCATATCGATCTTGCTTCATTTGTTTTAATCGGCAGGAGCTCGAACGAAATGTAGTTGGAAATAGAAACTGGTCGGAAAGACATTTTGTATTTCCGACCAGTTTCTATTTATCTCATAACATTAGGGCTGGGTTGATTAATTGTTTTTAACAAATACTAATTAATAATTTATCGATACATTTTTGCTCCGATTAATCGAACAAAACTATCTTGGTTTTTAATATAATATGTATTTCAAACTTACTTCTAGGACAGAAAAACATAATTTTATTTCATTTATTTAATTTATTTTTAATTTATCAAAAAAATTTTACATTTACAGTGCGACTGAAAATTTGAGTTGCCAATGCAACTCGCATTTTTCAAACGTATTTGGATATAAATGGCGATAAGTAATCTTAGGGCACAGTTTTGTAGAACTTTTTTTCTGTTTCGTATAGTTCTTTTAATACTCCCCAGCTAACTACTCCATCAGGCGTATCAATATTTGCTTGCATTAAATTATTTCTGAATGATTTCATTACATGTGAAACATCAAAAATAGAATAAATCTGTATGTCTGCATCACTCATTTTAAAAAATGGGATTTCGTCAGTATGCCTAACAATTTGTAAGTCTTTCTATTGTTAGATTCTTATCACATACTGTAGCTTGCACAACAAATCCAATATGGTCTAACAGCTTAATGTTTTCATTAATTAATTTTATCAAATATTCACCAGATATTCCTTTGGCCGAAGTATAATATGATAAAACATATTTGTATTTAGAAAATAATCAACGGACCATAAACACCAACACATATTTTGCCATCTCAGGTTTTCTTTCAGTTCCGTCATCTGTGTATCCCTGAATAAGATCATTTTTGATGTCATATTCCAAATCTCGTTTAATGTTCAATTCATCGAACATCAAAACAGCGTAACGATTTTAATTGATAAATTCGCAGTTTTTTTTTATAAATTTTCGACATGATTTTCATTTAAACCCGGTGCAAGGGTTTTTAATTGGTATCCAATTTATGATGGAACTCTTAGATGGTAAATTTAATTGTAAATTATCTCGAAGTAATCTATAACATGCTGGAGATATAAAATATACGTTTTGGGCTATCACACTGTTCTTGAAGATATCTATGTAGAGGTTTTTGAATTTCGACATAAAATCATCTTTGCAAAATCTTTTGCAGCCAAACTTAAATTTGATTCATCAATCTTATTCCTCGTATGTTGTAATTGTTTTTTTTTTAAGATTTAATTTTCTTTTATTCTGAAACTGTACATAAATTAAAGTTTTTCGATTTTTCATGTATTTGGTTTTAAATATATCGTATTGTTTATTGAATGATAAATATTTTTTTTTATATAATTCACTAATTTTAATATACTTTATACAATTAGTGCAATGTATTTCGACACTACAAGATGTATTTGAATGATATCTAGGTGATTATATTTTTTCAAAGTCGAAAATACTCATTTCGGGCAATGTATCATTGTCTTTAAATCCATATGTTTGCAGATTTTCATATTTTGATGAATTTTCAGGTAGACTTAAATCCGCAGATGAGTTCCCGGCCATTGAATTAACAACTATACCCTCATTCGTCAATATCTTCTCGGAGCCACCTCAATATAATTTTGGGATGGCATTTTTTTTAATTTTCTTATTCCTTTATCAATCTCATCTGCTTTTCACAAATAATTAACTTTTTTTGTAAACTTTCATGTGACCATGAGCATTTGTCAACCCAAATTTGATAAAATGGTGAATTTTCTTCCGGGAAACCATAAAACTTTCTATAAGGATGGCTGCGTCGAGTGGCTTTTCAATTAACAACAGCGCATGGGATGCTATACTAACCTTGTGATTTTCTTTGTCAAAAAATGCCATTATAGGCAGAAATAATAAACTCAAATGAAATCCTAAATTTCTGAGTGATGAAAAATAACAATAATTTAATAAAAAGTTTAAGCTTTATATAGTATTGTAGTATTGAAAACCTCGGTTGTCGATGCGGCCCAGCACACTCTCGGTATAGTGAAAACTAAGACCAAAACTGATTGGTTTGATGAGGAGTGTCGTCTTGCTGTTGAGCAACGCAATATACCCCACAATGAAGCGCAGACTCGGTTTACAAGAAAAAACAAGGCAGTTCTTGCTAGGAGGACAGCTAAGCGCATTTGTAGACTGAAGAAGCGCGAATGGTGGAAGGCTAAGGTCTTAAGAGTACAACAACTCAGCAATGAGCACAATTCGCGTGGTTTCTTTAAAGGAATCACCGAATTGCACCATACCTTAAGATCTCGGTCAACTGCCATTCGGGACCAGACCGCGGAGATGTTCATTGAGGATCCATCCTATGAGGAATTCACAATGGCCATGCAGAAATTAAAGAAAAATCGTTCACCAGAGGTTGATTGCATTAATTCAGAGCTATTGATATTCGAAAGCTAACTTTGTGGAACTGTCTTTTCGACCTTATTCGATTGGTATGGTGAAATGAAGTTATGCCTGAAGAATGGAAAGTGGCCGCGTTATGCCCAATATTCAAGAAGGGTGATCGCTTGAAGTGCGAGAATTATCGCGGTATAGCTCTCCTTTGCACAGAATACAAATTACTATCTTACATAATCTTGGAAAGAATTACTCCTCTAGCGGAGGAAATTGTCGGTGACTACCAAAGAGGATTCCGTCCAAATCGGTCTGTCACTGATCAAGTTTTTTCGCTACGGCTGATTCTTTCCAAGTACTACGAAACATCTCGCGATGTACACCAGGTATGCCTAGATTTTAAGCAAGCCTATGACTCGATCAATCGAGAGAGGCTATGGTATGCGCTAAAATATTTAGGAATACCAAACAAATACGTACAGCTGTGTAAAATGACAGTGACGCAGTCACAATGCTGTGTCAAAGTTGAGATCAGGCTATCGAGAATTTTTTCAATTACTTCTGGTGTTCGACAAGGAGATACGCTGTCCCCGATACTTTTTAATCTTATGTTGGAATACATCCTTCGTAAAAGAGAAACACCTCAGGACAACATCTTATTCCGACAATCCAATTAACTTCTTGCATATGCAGATGATATCTGTGTGATTGGATTAAATGGCAACGGAGTGAAAGAGATACTTGATCCACTGGAACAGTTTTCAGCTTCCGTTGGTCTCAAAATCAACGAGTCCAAAACCAAATATCTGATCTCTGGTTTTCGAGACCAAGACGCAATTGATTTCAGTAGTGGAAACCACACGTTTGAAGGAGTGATGAGATTCAAGTATCTTGGATCTCTCATTACTCACGATAATAATGTGGGAGAGGATATCAAGATTCGCCTTGCCGCTGGCAATCGGGCTTTGTATCCTCTACGTCCACTGCTGAAATCAAAATATCTTGCAAATACGGATAAGCTGAAACTGTACAGAGTGTTGATCAGAACCGTTGTCATGTATGGATGTGAGAGTTGGACCTTGACTTTTTTCTGCGTGTTGATCCGAAACGAATGATACAGCGATCTTTAAAGAGAGAACCGCCTTTCGTTATGCCGTTCTTTGTAGATCTCCAATTATTCTAATCTGTTTATTAGCGGCTCTTTTCATATTCTATGTAACACCTGAGTTCTCTCGTAGTTTAATGTGCGTATTTTGAGTGAATTTTAATTTTTCTAATCACTTATATGTGTTCCATGAATCTGATGTCAAAGCTTCTTCCGTCAAAGATTCTTTCTACATGTCTTTCTAGAAGCCATTTTGCATATTCATGTGTTTAAATGTATTCAATTCTTCCGTGTACTCTTGATTGTTCATTGGCATTGTACTATCTGTTATTTAAGAAGTTAAACGCAGCCATTCGTGCTGGGTAGTTGGGAGGATTATGTGTATGGTGTGCTCTGTTTGGATTGATTTTCGGTGTACTCTAGATGTATATTTATATTTGTATTTGTTATTGTTTAGTCAATAGGAAATTAATCGGCTTCTGCCTCTAAAAGAAATTTGATGTGTCCGTGTTTATTGTTGTTGACTATGAAGTTGTCTTATTGAACTATTGAATAATAATAATATATCATCAACCTTATATATGTATCTGTGCCAGTATATGCTTTTTTGACTCATGTTATTATCTGTCAGGACGTACTGGATTTTTAAAATGGTTATGTATATGTTAGCTAAATCATATGCATGTGTTTAAGAAAATTGATAACATAAATTGTTATTCTTATTTATAAATATTTTTGCTATTTGAAACTAAAATTTAAATGAAATAGATTATTTTGTGCTGAAATTAACGAATGTTATTGCACTGTTTGCATAACTCATCCATACGCATACCAAACGACTCATACGAATGTTATCGTTCAACTAAAAATATATTTTTTTGATGCAACGAAATATTGGGTGGAAAGGGCAAATAGAAATTAAAAATGTATGTGTGTTTCTTTTGTATACTATTCGCAGTATAAAACTTTACACCAATACATTACCAGGGTTACAATAATTTTACAACAACAATGCCATAGTAAAAAAATTTACATAGGCTTTGTACATCTCTAATATAATAAAATCTCTGGTTAAACTTAGAAATATTAAATACAAGCTATCACGCCTATTTACTATACTTTCCTCCTTTCTTATTTAACTATTACGACAAATTATACACAAAACTTAAACAATAATTTTAAATTTAAACCACAGTAGATCAATCGCTTTAGTCCTAAAAAAAATTAACGGGTACAAAATACGTAGAATTTCATACAATATTATCTTTCTCCTTCTTCACGTAAAAATGTACGTTCTCTTTCTTCGCGTATAATAGATGAAAAGGAAAAACTTAGTTTTATTTGTCTATTTTAAAAACGTTCTAGCAACAAAATTAATCGTTTTTTTTAAATGAATAATCGATTAATTGTTCGTATTACAAGAATACCGATTAATCGATTAATCTAACCCAGCCCTACACAACATTCGACAGTAAGCTCAATACTGGTTAAATAACTATCAATTTGTAATGGTTCTATTTTGTAGAAAAAAGCAACCGCTTTGGTGTTATCTTATGTGTCCTTATATGGAAGTCCATAGGTGAATACGAAGGTTTAGAATCATAAACCTCTTAAATTTTTGTGTTGTACCTTTCCAATTGAAAGCACTAATCTATTCGTTGAAGGGTTTAATAAAAACTAACGATTTTATAAACCTCTTCGTTTTGCATTTGTAACCTTTACATAGATTATTAATAATAAGAAACTATTAACCGGGTCCAGCATCTTCGTATTGAGTTTTGAAGTACCTTTCTCTATAAAGCATCTCTCAATAAAAATAGTCGTACACAGTGGTTTTTCAACTTTAGTATCTGTGTTTATTATCTAAGGAAAGGATGAAATTTTTGGTGTACGGAAAATTTTTCTTCCGTTTATAGCACAGTCGCTCATGTCCTCCGGTTATGGTCCACGAAATCTGCAATTGGATCTTTATAATAAAATTACTTTTTTTTCAATTATTTTGTCAACGGAACTTAATCTGTAACTGTGATAAACATAAATATAATTTAAAATATTTCACAATTTTAGCATTTGGAATAATGATTAGTACTCACTTTTGGCGGTTTTTAAAATACTTTATAAACCCAACAAAATATTTTACACCATTTTGTTACGCTGTTGGTGGTTTGAATCATTAAAATTATTTCATTTCTGATATGGGTAATTAAACATAACCTAAATTCATAACACAATAATAATTAAAAAATATATCCACTCATATTTAATGTTAAAGGTTGTCCTTTAACTGAAAACAAAATGAATTTTTTCCTATTTGTTATTTTATTGAGTCAATTTTTAAAAGTCACATCATACCGGTTTTCGGAGTTATGGCGGGTAGCGGACTTCCTTAGTATTTTTCAACACTTAACTACAGCGCTTTATTTTTTTAGTAGAAATTAACAAAACTAAGAAATGTAAGTGATTTTGCAACTACATATATTAGTATTTTTGTAACTAATATAATGTAATGCATTACGACAAATAATACATTTTCGATAAATAAGCACATCCATTTTGTAATATTACGACTAAATCATGTTCATATTTTGTGATTTTTAAAATTTTTTATTTTAATATGAATTTTTTAAACATCGAATATAAATAATTGATATATTCTATATGATTATATAGAATATATTTATTATGAATCTATATATTGATTAATAGATTCCTACACCCCTTGGAATTTTAATATAAAGCCCCTTAGTTAACGAAGCCGTTAGCCTCTACAATTTATTTTTAGGATAACAAGTAACATAAGTACTTCTCAAAATTTCAATAATCGATTGGGTGGGTGGTCGGCTATACGAAAGTAGGTCCAATGCTAAGCGGCTTTGGGGAAGTTCCCAATTTTAGTATGAGGATAACGAGAAACATTAGTATTTCTCAAAATTTCAATACTCGATTGGGTGGGTGGTCAGCTATACAAAAGTGGGTTCAATGCTTAGCGGCTTTGGAGAAGTTCCCAATTTCAGTATGAAGATTACGGTTAATCTTACGTATAAAGGTAGTTGAATTTATCCAAGAAAAGCGGGGGTTTGAGGTACTCCTCTAAGGTTTTGTCGATTCAAATCTTACATTACATTATAGCAAACATTAAAATCTTATTTGAAAATTTACAAAATATATTTCCATTTAGGAAATTTAAATGATCGTTTTATTAAAATCTCGGGATAGTCATTGAAGTCGTTAGCTTCTACAATTTTAAGTAAAATTCGTACAATGCCGAAAACAATACTACAAAAATAGTTTTACAGCTCCCATTCTGCATTAAATTTGAATTATCTGATAAAAATTTTCGCATAAAACCGTTCGTTTGTTTCGAAAATTGTATTTATGACATAGAAGTTACTTTTTCAAGTTTATTCTTTAATCAAGTTGCGTTTTCAAAATGTGTTTTAAATCGAGTGTTTTAAAATTTCAAACAATTGAAACGAAATAGTCGTTCAATTCTTAGGGTTGCTAAGCTCTGAGTTAAAGAAGTCACGTTATCACGCATATTAATTGGTACAATCGATAATCAATATTTCTTATATGAGTTGGTAAAAGAGTCGATCTTACGGGATTTTGTTTTGTTATTAACATAAATTATAAAGTGGGACAAGGGGAGTCAAAAAGATTGAGTTGATCGGTGCGGTCGAAGTATTTTGATTTGTTTGGTTTAATTTTAAAAATAATACTTACTAAAATAAGTATATATCAAAATACCAAACATACAAGTGCATTAAACTAATCATAATTGTGCTAATATAATAATAATCATTAATATAGTTTTGTTTAAATAACTTATAATAAAACGAAACTCATCTTAAATTTAAAAATTTAATCTTAAAATTAATTAATAAACGTGTTGCGTGCAGTTAGTGACGAAAACAAGAAAAGAAAAAAAAAACTACCGTTTAGTAAGCTGAAAACCCGATAACTTTTAATAAAAACGGTACGGTGGCTATAAGGTCGAATTCAACGTGGTGGCTCAAAATTACAAAAACTAAACTATTTAACTTTATAAAAATAAGAAATCTTTATACATCTTAAAATAAAAAGAAACAAATTAATGAATTCGTAAAAAAAAAAAAAAAAATTTCCATTGAATTAACTCAGTAATAGTTAATACATACGTCATCGTCATCATTCAACATAAGTCATCGTCCATCAACATTAAATAAGTTAAGCAATTTTATTTTATTTTCTTCATTATACATATATAAATAATAATATTAATTTTCTATTTATAATTTATAAATATATTTTTTTTGGTTAAGGGTAAAATTAGTTTAAGGGTCCTTTTAAGATTATATAAAATAAATTAAATTTAAAGAAAATCAAACAAATGAATCTACGCGTATAATTATTATTAATTTTCTTCTGGGTTTTTTTTCTTGTTCGACTTATGGTTTATCATTATTTTATTTGTGTTTAAAATATGAAGTTTGAAAGTAATTATTAGTGAATTAAATAGAGGTAAGTTCTAAAGTGATGTGAAGTTAGTAGACCCGGTCTAATCCTATCTATTTCTATCCTTTTCCTAAGTGATCCTTCAAGCATCTATTCATCTTCGAAACCCCCACCCCAATCCCTGAGCCTTAGCCGGCAGCAACAACGATCACTCCGAAGCTCTGAATAGATGAATAAATTTTCGGTAACGAATGGCATTTTTTTATAAAAACGAGGTTATCTCGCGACTTCATTCATGCCAGTTCATTTCGTTACACAATATTAAAAGAATTGCCATCAGACACTTCTAAAATTAAATAAAACTTACGGAGTGCCAACTCGTTTTTTTTATAGAGTTAACGTCAAGTGGCAACGAAGTAATTTTTTATAATTTCTTGGTTGACTCGGAGTGGAATAAGTGGATTAAAAAAGTGGAATAAGGTACACAAAGAGAAGAAGTGTTCGTTATGATTCTTGGTTCTCGAATTCGAAGTTACCCATAGAAGAAATTATTTTGTTGACATACGAAATTTTGCAACGAACACTGGCGCAAAACATAATCCACAAATATGGATATTCGTCTGCTACGATTGCAGATTAGCATCAATATATTAGGGAGGTTTTAGTCGAATACATGTTGATTCAAACAAAGCCAATTGGAGGGCCGGGCATTACGGTTGAAACTGACGAAAGCAAATTCGGTAAACGAAAACATAATCGGGGCCACCACGTGGAAGGGCAATGGATGTTTGGCGGAGTGGAACGTAAAACAGGAAGATACATAGTCCTTCGAGCCGGATATTCTTCTTAACAATTTATCTCCAAATACTAGTCAATTGGAGAAAGCTGCTTACCGGAAGGTAGACATTTTGGATGCTTACCACATGGTCAACTTATTACAAGTGAAACGTTATTTCTTTTAATATACAATTTAATTCGAAGCCTTTATTAAAGTTTAAAGCCTATACATTGAATATCAAAAAGAATCTGAAAACTTTGATAAAGCTTTCGTTTGATTTCATCAGAGACTAAAATATTGTGCGTTTACGAAATCTTGTAAGCAGTGTGAAGTGAATTGTGTTGAATCATAAACGTCGAAGAAGTTAAAATGGACTCAGAACCTAAATTGAAATATCTGAAAAGCCAATGCGGACCAATAAAGGGACAAATGACCAAACTTCATTATTATGTCCTTGCAGCAGTCGATAAAAAAGACATCGATGGGTTGCAATCTAAGCTCGCACGTGCTAAGGTGTTACTAAAGTAGTTTGAAGATGTTGAAAATCTACTTTTTGACTGGATCCAAGTCACGAAAGTGCCATTACCGACATCTCGGAACCATTTTATGTTGTTGAGTCGCGACTCAACGATATATACTGGAGTATAATGCACAGAATCCAGATAAACTAAGTCCGGGCAACAATAGCATGAATGCAACAATAATGCATTCAATTGATGTTCGGCTACCAAAGATCAATATCGAACTCTTTTCAGGTGAGTATACGGTATAGCAGCCATTCTTTGAATTTGTACGTTAAAACCATTCATGAAAATAATAATTTGTCACCTGCACAAAAATTGCAATGCCTGAAGGGGTTCTTGAATGGAGATACGTTTAACCTTTTAAAGCACATTTCTATAACTGAATCTAATTATTTTGAGGCGTTTCGAAAGCTGTGTGCAAGATATGATAGAAAAAAAAACACACTATCAAGTCGTTTATTCGCTGTTTCATCGAGGAACCAACCATACATCAGGCTAACTCTACCAACGTAAGGAAACTTATGGATACGTCTGACGAGGTCGTAAGAGGAATGAAGGTATTAGGAAGAGATACTGAATCCAGAGACGTATGGTTGATTTATATTCTCGAAGAAAAATTGGATGCTGAATCAAGGGCGTTATGGGCACAAACATCGTGTGAAGAACACATTCCCTATTTGGAACGTTTCTTTAAATTTTTGCTGAATCGTGCAGACGCATTGGAGTCGTTGAGGCCTCCATGTAAACTCTGGTGACCGATAAGTTTTGCAAGAGAATAAGGATCCCCAGACAGCAAAATCACACCGTGGTATCTGAGATAAGTGGGGCAGAAAAACAAGTTGCTAGAGGAACAACTACTCTCACGTTAAGATCCCGTCAAACTTATCATCATCAATTCAAAGTCGAAGCGTTAATAATGGCTAAACTTTGTTCAAGATTACCTTTCCATTCCTTCGAAATAAACCTGGACAAATTTGATATATTTTTAGCTGACCCCAACGTTTCCGAAGATATTGATGTAATTTCAGGAGTACAACATCATGTTTTTATCGTGATTTTAGAGGGAAGAATTAAACATCAAAACAACTTCGTTGCTATAGAAACCATATTTGGATGGGCTGTTGGTGGCCAGTTAGACCTAGATAACACAAACAGATGTTGCTTTTGAGCAACACAGCACAAATAAAAACAGAACAAACAAGGGTTGATGAAATTTTAAAATTATTTTGGGAGATTGAAACAGTTCCAGACACAATAATCATGACATCGGAGCAAGCAGTGTGTGAAAAATTATTTGTAGAAACTACTTATAGAACACCATAAGAGAGATTTGTGGTCCAGTTGCCTTTGAAAAAAAGTACGGCGGAACTTGGATATTCGTTAAACTTAGCACTTAGTCGTCAAAAATCAATGGAGAAAATATTCCAAAAAGATGCGAATTTTAAACGCTTATACATACAGTTTATGCAAGAGAATATTCAATTGGGTCATATGGTGCAAGATCATGGCATCCTGAAATCATCGAAATTTCGTGTAGTTCTTGATGCATCAGCAAAAATCATAACTGACATACCATTAAATGAGTTACTTATGATTGGCCCTACTGTGCAAGCAATGTTATTCGCAATACTACTAAGGTTTCGCTTAAATAAAATTGCCATTAGTGCCGACGTGGAGAAAATGTTCCGACAGATTCTAGTCAAAACTGAAGATCAGAGGTTGCAAGCACTAGTCTGGAGATCAAGTGACATAGAGCCCATGAAATACTAAGCTAACCACACTAACGTATGGTACTGCATCAGCTCCGTATCTAGCAACACGGGTATTTAATGAGTTAGCAGACATCCATAAAGAACAGCTCCCATCAGAATGCACAGCAATACGCGAAAGTACTTATGTAGATTTTGTAATGACCGGAGCGGATACCTTGGATCAAGCCATAAAACTTAAGGACGGTCTAGTGCAAATAATGTCTGGTGCCGTAATGACACTTAGGAAATGGGTTTTCAACTCTAACGTTAACGTTACTGGTAAAGTTCTGGGATTACAGTGGAATCCAAAACTTGATCTGTTCTCATATCATGTGAATATGGAGGAACCAGTCTACACAAAAAGGAACTTACTATCCGAGAGTAGTCAGATTTGTGATCCGTTGGGCTGGCTGTCCCCGGTTATCATAAATATTAAAATATTATTTCAGACACTTTTAAATATTAAAATATTATTTTGACACTAATGTCAATGGACTGGGATGACGAACTGCCACAAGAAGTTAGAAACAAATGGAGATAAATTAGAGATCAACTACCAGGTTTAAAAGAGGTTCGCATTCCCAGATGGTTATGCGCACCGAACGAGAATCTTGAATTACACGGGTTTTGTGACGCAAGTGAGAGAGCATACGCCGCTGTCATATATATGAGGCACAAAATCAATTCGGGAAGGTATCAATGCAGTTTGTTGGTTGCAAAATCTAGGATTGCGCCAGTAAAAAAATTATCGGTGGCGAGACTGGACTTTGTGCAGCTGGGACAACTTGTAAAATCAGTCATGAGTATACTGACAGTACACATATCATCAATTTTTTGCTGGACTGATTCGACCATCATACTTGACTGGTTATCTGACATTCCTGTTCGTTGGCAAACATTTGTAGGAAACAGAACATCACCAATTCTCGATATTGTCAAACGAGATTGCTGGCATCACGTTCCTACTAAGTCAAATCCCGTCAAATAAAAATAAAGATCATTGTTAAACGTTGCGGAAATCCTTTATTTATAAACGAAGTTTATTTCAACGTTGGTGGTTCTAAAATTTACGTGTGGAATTCAGCTCAAAAAATACTGGTGCTCATACAAACACTACCGGTGCTCATACAAATACTATTGAGAGCACATGGAGACATGTCAAATCTTATAACCCGAATATAATCGTCAAACGGACTTCGCAAATAATTTGACAGAATTCATGTTGGGAAAGATAGTAGCATCTGAGGATTGTAATGTTGTAAACAAATTTTTTGAAATTATAGCCACTTTACATTTCAACAATGATGATTAAAATTAATTACCTCGAATTCAAATTACCTCGAAGCCTACCTCTTGGATAATGATGGAAACAGCTAAAAATTATTTACATATATATATATATATATATATATATATATATATATATATATATATATATATATATATATATATATATATATATACATATATATATATATATATAAATATATATATATATATATATATATATATATATATATATATATATATATATATATATAAATACATATATATATATATATATATATATATATATAAATACATATATATATATATATATATATATATATATATATATATATATATATATATATATATATATATATATACATATATATATATATATATATATATATATATATATACATATATATATATATATATATATATATATATATATATATATATATATATATACATATATATATATATATATATATATATATATATATATATATATATATACATACATATATATATATAAATATATATATATATATATATATATATATATATATATATATATATATATATATATATATATATATGTATATGTATTTAGCCCTGTGGTTGGGGCATTCGTTTTTTCGTTTTTCGTAAATATTACGAACGAAACATGAGATCCATAGAATACCACCACAGTATCCAGAGCTTGGAGGCGACTAAATCTGGTTCGATCGCTGGGCTGACGACCCGCATCCGTAAACAAAGTGAAAATGTTAAAAATGTCAACAAAAATAAAAAAAAAATCGGATACCGCCAAAACAACAAAAAATAATGACCCCCCGCTTAAGTACCCGGACACGAGATTAAGGATCGGCACGTGGAACGTGCAGTCACTAAGAAAACCTGGCGCGTTGGACGGCCTTATCACATGCATGAAAGAGTATCGGATGGAACTCGTAGCACTCCAAGAAACTCGATGGCCTATAAGTTGAGACCATGTGTCCCAAGGCTATACGTTGCTACACAGTGGAGATGACCTAGGAAATCTTGGAGTTGGCTTTCTCATTGGGCCACGCCCACTGATGTAAGCCAATCCCAGGATAAAGACTCATTTTACAATAATCTGGATAATCTGATGAGTTCTATACCGGAGCACGATGTCAAATTGGTGATTGGTGACTTTAATGCTAGAGCTGGCAGAAATCAGACCGACTTATGTAACAATATAGATCCGTACTCCCAGCACGAAACTGCGACCGAGAATGGGGAAAGAATGATGTACTTTGCGATTGCTCATGATCTCAAAGTAGCAAGCACACTCTTTCCTCGTAAAAACATCCATTTGGAAACATGAACACATCCACGTAAAACATCATCAAGCCAAATTGACCATATGTTAATTTCAAAAGGGCGGGCTCGGGTTGTCCAAGACGTGAGATCGTATCGGTCGTCAACAAAATTCGTAGGCAGTGACCTGCGAAGGTTGCTGCAAAGCTACGATGGAAATTTTCGTACAAGTCAGGGAGGACAGGAGAAAATACAATGCGATTCTCCTGTAAAGATCTGACAAATGAAGAACCGCAACGAAAATATCAAGATCTTGTCAGCAATAGCATTATGCGATCCAATTATCAATCTGATGATGTGAACATTGTCTGGGAAGTATTGAAAACCTCGGTTGTCGATGCAGCCCAGCATACTCTCGGTATAGTGAAAACTAAGCCCAAAAATGATTGGTTTGATGAGGTAAGATGATATCTGTGTGATTGGATTAAATGGCAACGGAGTGACGGAGATGCTTGATCAACTGGAACAGTGTTCAGCTTCTTGGTCTCAAAATCAACGAGTCAAAACCCAAATATCTAATCTCGGATTTTAGAGACCAAGACGCAATTGATTGCAGTAGTGGTAACCACACGTTTGAAGGAGTGATGAGATTCAAGTATCTTGGATCTCTCATCACTCACGATAATAGTGAGGGCGAGGATATCAAGGTCTGTTCTTTAAGGAAATTTTTTAAAATTTTATTTATTCAAGTATTTTTATTATAATTAATGAATATATCTAGAGATAACAAATGAATATATCTAGAGATAACAACAGATATAACAAACAATACCAACAATATTTGGTCACTTAGAATCGTCTATTAAATTGATCGAAAAGAAATAAATTCAAAGAAATTGTGAAAGTGGGTCAACTGTTTGTGGTCACTTGCGGAACCAGCACTGAATTTTTCAGAAAGTTTAATCGAAAACACCATCTTCCAAGAAGATATTATTGCAGAACCCAGCTCTTGCCAATAGTTTGATGAGGAGGACATTCAAAATGAATGTTTTTTTAGACGACGATGATATTAATGATAATCCTTCAGAAATTTTATTTAATAAAATTTCGTTAGAGTTAGCTGAATGGGTAGTCAAGTCGGGGTTAGGGAGAACTAAAATAAATATTTTGAATAAACATAATACTAACGTTCCTAAAACTGTTAAAACGCTCTTTACACTCCGATTGTAAAAATAGTAAGTCGTCACGTAAAGCCAGAGGAATACTACCATTTCGGAACACAGCAAACTTTAATTAAACTAAATTATGATTTTTTATATAATGTGGAAGTAATAGAGATAGATATTGGAATTGACCCATTACCTTTGTTAAAGTCTTTCAAAATTCAATTGTGGCAAATTCTAAGAAGCTTTGTTGATCGAAAAAATATTTCCCTATTCATTATTGGCGTTTATTCAGGAACAGAAAAACCATACACGTGACACGAGATAAATTACGAAAAAAAATTAAAATTAGATGTTTTATTTGCGATGCCCCTGCCAAATAATTTGCTATGGGAATAGTAGATCACAGTAGTTACCACGGTTGTCCTTAATGTAACCAGGTTGGAGCATATACGTCTCATAGATCTTGGAGTCGTTCGAAAAATCTTCACTTTATTGTTTATTCGTGAAACATTAGGGTTTAAATTAAGTCAAGATGCAAAGTGCAAGTTAGATTCAAAATTATTAAACTGTTCATGCATTATCAACATACAGTTAAGGCAACTCAGCATAGATAGATTATTTTATATATGTACTGGTATTGTAGTTTTAAAAGATATTGTTTGTGAAGAAATTAACAATAATTTTGTTTTATTACACTGTTCATATAGATTGATGTCTCATAGAGATGCTAGAAACAATGTTAGTTTAGTGTAAAAAATGTTAACTGATTTTGTTAGAATATTTCCTAAAATTTATGGTGATATTAGGGTTAGTTACAATGTTACAATATACATGATCTACTCCATATTGCGGATTGTGTTGCTCAGTTTGGTAGTGAAGATTTTTTCTCTGCCTATAAATTTGAGAACTACATGGAGGAGTTGAAAAAGTTAGTTAGAAAACCTAGTCTAATTCTATACAACAACTTGAAAATCGAGTGGAGGAACAAAATATTTCGATTTGTTTGAGTAAGATATCGCTGATTCAAATTTAATAGCTTTAAATTTGACCAATTTATTAAAAAAATAATAAAGCTGATAATTGTCTCAGGCGATATCCCGAGTTTAATTTCGGAATTTATAGATCAAGACGGAACTGTAATCGTCATTGACAGACGATTTCTAGAAATTTTGTAATTTTTCATGAGGTCATTAAATTTAAGAATTGCGCTTGGTATTATCAAATGTATTATGTAACAAGATATCGCAGAATAAGGAAATTTTTCCTGTTTCAAAAATTAAATTTATATATATTAGTTATTTGATAAAATTACATATATTTTAATACCACTGCTTCATCAAAGCAGAAATTAAATAGAAAATCAAAACTATTATTTTTTTTAGTATTGATTCTCAGGATTTTTATTACCAAAAGTATTCCACGTCAACATTTGAAGCGGCATACCAAAGCAAATTATTTTCCATTCTACCAGGTGTAATTTTGCATTATAAATTTTTATGTTATTAATTTAAAAGAGCAAATATCACAAAGCGAGGATAAAGATTGTTCAAGCTTGACTGAATTAAAACTCAATTTTAAAACTCAACGTTAAGAGAGCAGTATCAACAACAAAAATATCTAAACCACCAACCACTCCAATTGATTCGCAGAAACTATATCATCAATATTATTCCACGCCGACATATTTTCATATGAAACGACATATGAAAATATTTTAATTTCCACTCGACCAAGTACGTATTAATCTAGCATTATTAAAAATTTGATACATAGTTTTGTTCTAATTTACAGACCAAATATTACCAAACGTGAATAAAGATATCGAAATGTCACCATCAATTTTTGAATTCTATCGAAAAAATAGAGTATTATCAACAAAAAGATCATTTGAAGAAACATCTAAAACACCCTCCAAACAAAATGGAAACTTCATCTAAAAGCTTTACCTCGATTGAAGTAAAATAAATAATTTATTTACAGACAATTTATTTAGTTAATAAATTTGAATTTATAGATCTAGCTTCACCGATGAAAAACTCAAAAAATAAAAACAGCAACAAACATTTACCGCCTCCACCGTTAAGAATATTAGGGTCAAACCAAAATATCGTATTGTCAAATGAAACTAAACTAAATTTAACACCTTAACCTTCAGACTTTAAAATGGAAGAACTAAATGCATCTAACAGTACATCAAATATCTGTTGCTGCAGCGTGAAATTTAAAAAAAAAATCCGAATTGGATCAGCTGACTTATTTATTATGTCACGGAGGTTAACCAATAAAAATTGTAGTAAAAAAGCGTAGTGGATGAAGAAGTAAAACCTATGGTTCCAATAACAAATATAAAAGGTCTCGACGTTTTGGAAGCCAGATGTTCTAATAACAATTTTAAAGTAAATGTGGAAAGAAGTATTTCAATATATCAAATTGTAATTAATTATATGTACACAGCAGTTCACTTGAATAGGAACGACGGTTTTTTTGGAATATTTCGAAATCCATCCAACTTTTTCAACAGAATTATAAGTTTTAGTTAAGCAGTAAATATTAAAGGAAAAACAAATTTTTTTTTCATGATTGATTTTACTTACTTGTTTTTTTCTAAAATAATGGTAAATTTCACTTCACTTGTATAAGAACGATTAACTAATCTTAGTAAAAAGTCATTTAAATGACTAAAAATTTAATTGAATTCGATTTATTTTTAAAAAATAATTGAGCTTACGTGGCTTTAATAATGTGTACTACTTCCCTTATTAAAAATAACTTCATACAACCTGCTTGATATGGGGTCATATAAAGATTTTAAATAATCTAAAGAAATTTGTTCCAGGCTTTCTTAATTGTCGACCACTTTCGTAAGAAGGTGGTCGGAAATTAAGGAAGCCTTATTAAGGTGACATTCCGAGACAGCCAAACCTAAGTTTTCCATGATATTGAGATCAGGAGAAAAACTTCTTTCCTCTTTTCGAAGGACGTGAAAATAATAATTAAACCATCGAGGTTAAATCGAGGTTAAATTTCTTCTCATCAGAAAAAACGACACGACATATGCTTCCTCGATAAATCTAACCTTTTCTGTTTCCTCTCCTGATTTAGAGGTGGTTTCTTTTGGAGCTTTCTTCGAATAAGGTGATCTGCTTTTTAATCACTTTCCATACTGTTATTTCGCTGGCCTCCACACCAACTCTAGCTTTAATATTTGCACAAGATAGCGCGCAATTGGATGCTGTCCTTAGTATGGCCCCCACTTGTCGGCTGCAGATGTGGCCTCAACAGTTCGGCTTTTATTGTTTGAGCCATATTCTCTTGGATTTTTTGTATAATTGAAGATAACAGTCTTACTTCTCCCTATTTTATCTGCAATTGCTTGTATAGAATAATTTTTGCTGAGTAGTCCTTGAATTTTAAATTTTTTTATGTTAAATTGGCAACCTTTTTTTAAAAAATTAATTTAAATTTGAGTTGCTGACACTTCAAATTTATTGATAATATGGTCGTTTCTATTCAAGTGAAACTAACAAAATCACACTTTTTAAGAAAAAATAAAATAAAATTTTTCCGGCCTACAAATTTATTTTTATTTGAAAATTATGTATAAAATTAATTTTATTTGAAAATTATAAACAAGTGCTAATCCTGTTAAAGTCAATCTTGGAAAAGTTGGACCGATTTCAATTTAACAAAACATTAGCAATAACTTTTCTTTAAAAATGCATGGAAATGGCCAGTTGATAGTGTGGAGAGCTTCCAAAATAAATTGAGAGTCGAGTTTCGCAAAGCCCACAATAGAATACATAATAATAAAAAGAAATAGTTTTTGCATGTTCTAGTTATAATTTACATGTTTATAATAGATTATTCCTTTTTATTTTATTGTTTTTGAATTGAAATCATTGAATATTTTATGTTTGTAATTTAATATATACTTGTTTTGTGATATTGTTTTAATTATATACTCGTGGGAGGCCACGTAATTTGGTTGGATTGCTGGAGTGACGACCCGCGTCCGAAAAAAACAAAAATGTCAAAAACTCAAAAACAATCAGATACCGCCAAAACAATAATGACCCCCCATTTAAGTACCTGGAAAGGAAACGATATTGAGGATCGGCACGTGGAACGTCCAGTCACTTTGAAAACCTGGCGGTTTGACGGTCTTACTTTTCCATCGCTCATGATCTGAAAGTGGCAAGTACATTCTTTCCACATAAAAACATCCAGTTGGAAACATGGAAACATCCCCAAGTCAAATTAACCATGTGATGATTTCAAAAGGGCGGGCTCGGGTTGTCCAAAACGTGAAATCGTATCGGTCGTCAACAAAATTCGTAGGCAGGACCATTATCTGGTCACTGCAAAGCTACGATTTGAAATTTTCTTACAAGTCAGGGAGGACAGGGGAATATACAACGCGATTCTCCTGTGAAGGTCTGATAAATGAAGAAACAAAACGAAAATATTAAGATCTTGTCAACAATAGCATTATGCAATCCAATTACCAATCTGATGATAAGAACAGTGTCTGGAAAGTATTGAAAACCTCGGTTGTCGATGCTGCCTAGCACTCTATCGCTTAAGTGTTAACTAAGCCCAACAATGATTGGTTTGGTGAGGAGTTTCGTGTTGCTGTTGGACAACAAATTATAGCCCACAATGAAGCGCAGACACGGTTAACAATTGGACGAAGAAATAAAACAGTTATTGCTAGAAGGACAGCTAAACGCATTTGTAGACAGAAAAAGAGCTGAAACGGCTAAGGTGTTAAGAGTACAACAACTCAGCAATGAGCACAATTCGCGTGTTTTTTTAAAGGAATCAGCGAATTGCACCATATCTTAAGATCTCGGTCAACTGCGATTTGGGACCAGGATGGAAACCTCTGTATCAAAGTCGATGCGTTACTCGATCCATGGCGTGAATATTTTTCTGATCTACTTAATGTTCCACATAACCGCTCAGGTGGCGCAGTAGTTAAAGCTGCAGCAGTTGGAGCGGGAGGTACCGGGTTCGAATCCCGATTCGGGGCAAGATGCAAATGGGTTTTTCACCTTCGATCGTTTGGGTGGTGCGATCGGTGTGATATATCTGGATCCCCTGTCGTGTTTAGAATCCATGGGCCGACCCATCTTCCATGTCAATACTATAGGCTGACATGGAGCTATGCAATGCGCAGATAGTACTACGAAAAAACTCGTACCTATAGCCGTACATAGAGTGGTATCACAACGGACCAATCGCTGGTCTAAGTGTGCGATAGCAGCCACAACAACCTAACCTATCCTAATGTTCCATATGTATCACAAGCTGTATTTGAATACCCTTAAATACATACCGCAGAGATGTTCATTGAGGATCCATTCCAGGAGGAATTTATCATGGAGAAGATACTAAAGAAAAATCGTTCACCAGAAGTTTATTGCATTACTTTCGAGCTCTTGCTATTCGAACTTTGCGGAACTATCTTTCGACCATGTTCGATTGGTATGGCGAAATGAAGTTATGACTGAAGAATAGAAAGTGGCGCGTTATGCCCAATATTCAAGAAAGTTGATCGCTTGAAATGCGAGAATTATCGCGGTATAGCTTTTTGGTGACTGCCAAAGAGGATTCCGTCCAAATCAGTCAAGTTTATTCGCTATGGATGATTCTTTCCAAGTACTACGAAACAACTCGCGATCTGGTGTACAGAAATTCCTGGATTTCAAGCAAGCCTGTGACTCGATCAATCGAGAGAGGTTTGAATATTTAGGAACATCAAACAAATACGTTTATCTGTGTAAAATGACAGTAACGCAGTCACAATGCTGTGTAAAAGTTGAGGACGGGCTATCGAGAACTTTTGCAATCACTACTGGTGTTCGACAAGGACATGCGCTGTCACCAATACTTTTAACAATGTCATGAAGATGGTTCGGCATATAAATTCTTCCATTATCCACATCACCTTGATTTTTAAAATTTGATCCCTGAATATTCAGTACTGACAAAATTTTATCGAAATTTTAAGTAATGGGTCAGTAATGGAAAACTAATTAGCTCTGTAGATCGATTTTGAATTAATACAATTATTATTTAACCGCATAATTTGGTTATTTGTAATTAAATTTATGTATTAAATCAACACAGTAGCATTATCAACACATTTTACTTTAATTTACTCAATCTACAACATCTAACTGCAATTAATTAAATAAATCGGAAAATTTTCAATTGATATATTTTGAATCGATTTTCCATCAATTTAATATCAGCACATTACAATAACACCTTATTTTGTTATACACTTAATTTAAAAGACAATAAAGATACAAAAAACTGTTTTGTATAAAATAAAAATTGATTTTTCCATGTAATCGACTTTTCACGTTATTCTAAGTATTTGTTAAGATGTTACATCACAATTTTTATGATGAGATGAAAACGGTTTAAATTTTTTTTGTTTCCAAAAAAACGAAAGTTAAATTAGTTTTAGTCTGAGGAAAGAAAAAGCGGAAAATTAATTAAAATTAAAACTTTGTAATTTGATTTTATAATTGAAAATATTAAAATAACAAGCAAACCGTTCAAACTTAATTGGCAGCAAACCAAAAGAATTTTATATGGTGTAAATGCGTGATGGCATATGGTACAAATTGGTGGTTGAAAATTAAAATTTTATACATTAACGATTGTATGTATACCTCTCGAGTTAGGGATAAGTTCTATCCTATCCTCTCGATTTAAGGATTAGTTCTATTCCCTGCAACTTGTAGGTAAATTAAAATTTATCTTGAATTGGTCGTTCTTTCACTCAATATTTCCCATTCCAATGGTGATCATATTCTTTTTTCTAAATTTTACTCGTTTTTTTCGGAGTATACATTTTTCTGAGTATTCAAGAGCTAGAATTGTTTGCAATTCAATTCTCCCTGAGATTTAATATTTATAATTAAAAATCCGGGCCAATGACATTATTCAGATTTACGGTCTAAGAGCGCTAGATTTCTTCTAGTCAATAATATCGTTCAGTTAAAAAAAATAATAATTATTATTTTTAACAAAGAAAAGCACGTCTACCTGACACAAATGTCAAGGCAAGTAGTTATTTAGCTTATTGTAGTAAATTGCCTATGGGTTTGAACTAAGCCGTTTTACCAAGGGTTTGATAGTTTTAAACCATTAGTCAAACCATTAATTCAAGATTGGTTGTAATTATTGATAACGTCCTTAAATTTGAAATTAGTCTATTATAATTTTATAGAATTTTTAGTTGATTAATAGAATTTTTTAGTTGATTTTAATTGTTTTTGCTCTCGCAAATAGTACGGCTTAAAGATAAATTCTTTATCCATTGCCTGTGACAACACATCTGAGCAAGCTTTTAGTGACAGGTTATTTAAAAGAAAAACACTCTTTAAATTTAAAAGCTCATAACGCAGTACAAACAATTGTTCTTTATCTGTGAAATCTGGCCCCAGTATCGTGGGTGATAAATCTAGTTATGACACGTATCCACCTCAATAAAATTATTTTAAACTATGCACTTACTACTGTCAAGCATGTGCTGTTTTTGAAAACCAATGATGAATAAACATCGACCATTGAAAATAATGTGATAATTTGTACACATCTGAATGGCATGAAATTATATGAAAAATATTTTGAATTTTAGTTTGAGTTGAACCATTAAAACTTACAAACTTCTCAAACAAATCTTCTTTACATTTGCTAGTTAAACCTTTAATCCGTTGTTGTAGGTGTGTCACAATAATAAGCATTTAGTTGATCGTTTGAATGGTAGATTGTTTTCGTTTAAACTCATATATAGATCACTAGTTTTACTGTATAGGCAGCTATTTTCAAATAATTTCTTAAAAACTCTTAATAGATTTTGACCGTATGCGGCAACCAATTGTCCAGAAATGATTTTTTGTATATTTTGTGGAATACACACCTTTAAGAGTGTTTGAAATACACCTCTGTTCATTGAAAAATGTATGGTAATAGATCTGTATTTCTTGTCAAACGCTACCGTTATATTTCTTTTAATATCCCAGGTACCATTTCTAATCTACGATAACTAGATGTTTATAGTCCAATAGTGTTTCCAACTTGATAAAAGAAGTATCACTTAATCTTAAATTTGAATTTCGATTCTAACGTTAGATGTTCAAATCAGAACTCTTATTTCTTAGAATATATTGATTTCTATTCCATTATTGCTGCAGTTACTATAGTTTTACATTTATATGAGTACCGAAAACCATTAATTAATACTTATCTTGGCATTTCTATTAGAATTCTCATTGTTCACGCAATGTAATAAATATTTAAATTGTTGGCTGTAAAGCAGGTCTCATGTTCCGAATTAACAAGCTTAAAGTGTCACTTTCTATCATTGGTATATGTAATTGTAAGACGGTGAATGTTTTTAAAAATACAATTGCGTAACCAATGGTTTTTGCAAACATTCCGCTACAATAGATATTTTTTTTTATTCAATCAATTTCAGTTCGACGATACTTTAGCGCGGCTAAGCTCAGGATGTCGTAGGGTTATATACTGACTGATTTGAATCTAGCATTACAGTCATACACAAAAAGAATAGAGAAACAAGAAAAGCCTTAATTGACTAACACACTTTAATTTGAGATAGGTTATGAACGAATGTCTACATTTTGATAGGAAAGGTTTACTATTATTTGTAAACCAGAAAAATCAGAATTATTATAAAAATATTATTTCGATTGTTAAATTGTAACTTAAAACTTTTATTAAGAAATCCAAAATAATAATATAATAAAAAAAATAAACATATGAATTTGAAAATAACACAATACTTCTATTTATTAATAATTAATAAAGTAAATTTTTAGATTCAATACTAAAACGTAATTCAATTTTTATTTGGTTGAATAATTAAATAAAATTTCCCAATTACTTGACCAAAAATTAATTAAAATATAATGACCACCTACATATACGGTGACATCAAATAATATTGCAATAAGAAAAATTAAAACAAAAAAAATCACTCACCATAGTTACTACGGCCATGAAGGAAGCTTTCTGCATCCGACTTGATACCTGTATATAAAAGGAATCACAAACAAACTTGGGTAACATTCCGATTTGAACAGCAGTAGAGTCACAAAAAAAAAATAAGACTGTTGAAGTGTGATTTGTGATGCTTGGTGCTGTAATCGTGACAGCTAATGATAAATGGCGGGAGTTAAACTTTCCACTCCACAGAGTGGCATTGATTGACAGCTAGGGCGCTGGATCAACCACCCGAAGACGTTTGTCTTGAAATGGCATCTTTTATATGTGGTCTGTAATATTCGTTTCGCTAGGCCGGTTTCGATCTGATGACGGCATTGACTCGTTGTGTGATCGAAAAGATCAAATCCATCTCATCAGGCATATGCGACCGGACTTGATGTATGTTGCATTTCGTTTCTATATATACTGTGAGGCTATGTTGCAACAGTTCTAGCGAATTTACAGAATTTGACTCGAAATCGTTTTTCGATTATTTTGTTAGTTTCCGTTTATACTTCACTATTGTGGCGTGACTATTCCTCATATTTGTGAACGCCACATTACCCCCCCGAAAGTGATTTCCCCCTTCGACTGCGATTGTTAATGTATTGGGTGTAGGCTGCAGTAATTTTTTAGAATCCGGATTTTTTGGCAGGAGGGTGTTGTGTGCTAATTTGTTGCACTTGGAAATGTTGGGAGGTCGTGTATTGAGAAGGTTATTGACGTGCTATGCCCTAAACAGGGTCGTCGGGGTCACCAAATGTTGAAGTGTTTTTCGATTATTTTGTTAGTTTCCGTTTATACTTCACTATTGTGGCGTGACTATTCCTCGTATTTGTGAACGCCACAAGACGAAAAATAAAAAATAAAGTTACAAGTGTTAAACGAAAATATGGAGAGTTTAAGAAAAAACACAGCCAAAGTACAGTTCCAAAATACAGATCCGAAGCCCAGCAATAAAGAGATGATGCGATTTGTTCTTGATAACGACCTAACCGCGAAAGACATCCATACCTTGTATCAGGATTTGTACGATCGGTGTATTTATATAAAATTCAACACAGAACAAAAATATCTGGAATTTTTAGAAGAAATAAACGTTTTAGTCTTTAAATACACAAGTGGGAAAACGACAGAGGTTACAGTCAAAGGAGCAAGTGGAATAATTCGCATACGAATGTTCAATCTACCTCCAGAAAGAGATGACAAGACGTTAAGTGAGGTAATGCTCCGTTATGGCAAAATAATGTCAGTACGCAACCAATGATCAACATTAACGACCACATAAAAGAAAGAAAACAAGAAACCGATTCGTCGTGTATGGACACTGAAAATGAAGATGTGTCTGTCATTTTGAGCAAGCGAGGGAAACCAGTAAAAAAAGGCAGATATCCCAGCGCCAAAAATCGAATTGTGTTCATGGAGCTGCATCAAAATCAAATTGCAACGGCGTGTACACAAAACACAACCACCAACAATAACTTTACTACACCTACACTACCGAGCAGAATAAACAACAACGAATGAACCAAATAATACGGTTAACGAATAAGAAAATAACTAATACAACAAATATAATAACAATTTATGGTCAACACATAATCAACATAAAACAACAACACACAGCACAAACATTTTCTGCAAGATGCAACATTCAACAGTATAACGCCGAAGAGAGACTACAAACAACAACTAAAAATAACAAGCGACATGAAACCACTATGAAGGCTTACACCAACTTAGGTTTGATCAAAATTGAACGGATATTCCCGATTTACATCTTTTGCCCGGTACGTAAAATTTTTAATGAGGAAATGAGTGATAGAATTGTTGTTGGTCAGATAAACACTCAAAGTTTATATCTCAAAAAAGATATGTTGGTAAATTATCTGGCCAAGAACAATATGAATGTAGTTCTTATTAGTGAAACCTGGGAGCGTGTGAACAAGACGTTGAATGTAAGAGGGTATTAATTTCTTTCCAAACCAAGAAGTGACGGATATGGTGGAGTGGCAACACTATATAAAAATAGTATGAAGCTCGAACAACAACCACTTCCGACGTTTGAAATTATAGAGGCAATTGCCGCATCGACCACTAATTTGGAAAAAGATTTATTACAGTACTATGTAACGCAAGCACGTGAGGAAGATGATAGAAGAAAAACGTTGAGTGATTTGAAGAAACTGCTTGATTGGGTGAGAGGTAAAAGTGACTTGATAATTGGAGGTCGAAACGAATCGAATGGTTTATGAATGAAAATAATTTGTTGCCAGAAACAACATTCGGATTTCGAAAGAACCACTATGCAATTGAGTGTGTGGAAAAGTTTGTGTGGGAAGTGAAAAAGGATAACATGAATGTAGTTGCGGTATTTTTGGGCATACATAGGGCTTATGATTATGTGGTACCGTGGAATATGCAACAAATTCTTTCGAAATTTGGATTTTCACGGAAAGTATGTATGTGGATAAAAGATTTTATGAGTGAAAGAAAAATTATTCTGAATGGAAGCGGATATGGGTTGGAAGGGGTGGCGAATATTGGTCTTCCCCAAGAGAGTAAGATATCGCCAACTCTATTCAACCTATATACGAGTGAGATACACCGCGTCAATGCTGAAAACCAAATTCTTCTGCAATTTGCAGATGATTTTGTTGTAATAGGAAAAGGTAGAAGTATTGATGCGGCGGCTCAAAAAGCGCAAAAGGGGTTGGATGAATTAATGGAAAAAATGAAAGAACTAAATTTAAGAGTAAATGCTAGTAAGTGTGCTTATATGTGAATTTTGAGCCCTAATTCTAAGCTTAATGATTCGGAAGCTTAATGATTCCGAAACAACATTCGGATTTCGAAAGAACCACTCTGCAATTGAGTGTGTGGAAAAGTTTGTGTGGGAAGTGAAAAAGGATTACATGAATGTAGTTGCGGTATTTTTGGACATACATAAGTCTTATGATTATGTGGTACCGTGGAAATTGCAACAAATTCTTTCAAAATTTGGATTTTCACGGAAAGTATGTATGTGGATAAAAGATTTTATGAGTGAAAGAAAAATTATTCTGAATGGAAGCGGATATGAGTTGGAAAGGGTGGCGAATATTGGTCTTCCCTAAGGGAGTAAGATATCGCCAACTCTATTTAACCTATATACGAGTGAGATACACCGCGTCAATGCTGAAAACCAAATTCTTCTGCAATTTGCAGATGATTTTGTTGTAATAGGAAAGGGAGAAGTATTGATGCGGCGGCTCAAAAAGCACAAAAGGGGGTGGATGAATTAATGGAAAAAATGAAAGAACTAAATTTAAGAGTAAATGCTAGTAAGTGTGCTTATATGTGTTTTAGAACGAATGATGTAAATGTTAACATTAAGATAGACGATATTAGAATTGAGGACACGTACATGGGAACACGTACAGGTATTTGGGTATTTGGATTGATCGACGCATGAATTTTGGAAAGCACATGAATATTTTAACAGAAGATTGCAAGAAACGCTTAAATGTAATTAAAAGGGTGAGCAAACCTAAATGGGGTGCTCACTCAAGTGTGTAACATGACCATAGGTCATGGTGCTGAGAATTCGCTCAGGAAAACTCGAACAGAGAGCGATTGTTTATTCAGGGACTTCGGGACGGTCTATTTTAGCCGGCTTGAGCTCAGGGTAAGGAAGTGGGATTTCCCGAAGTATGAATAAACCTAGTTAAGACCGCGAAAGGAAAGAAAAGGAAATCGGGATTTAAATGGTGAAGAAGAAGGTAGATAACCAGCCCCCCATAACATAAACTCCACTTACCTCATCTCGTTCACCCGCCGCCAGGTTCCGCTACTCAGCCCGCCATTTTAATTTTTTCCACGTTTTTTTTTTTTAGATATTTTCTTAATTTCACTTCACTCACAAGAAGAAAGTAAGAAACAAAAAAAAGAAAAGAAAACAGTAGACTAAATTTGAAGTAACACTGTATTTATACAAAAATAAATTCAAAAAAAATTCAAAAAAAATACAAATTTCTACACTACCCATTACTCATCGTAATTTATTAAGCAACCAAATAATCTAATTCTACACTACTTAAACTAATCTACTTAAAAAGTTTTGTTTTTCGAGAAACCACTTATAATTGCTGGGCACTTTCAATGTTTATTTTTTTTTATTTGTCTTTAATCTTATTTCGGGCCATTCACTTAAAAAAAAAATTTTCTTTTTATAATAGATATAGGATAAAGTATCTTATCGTTTATCTATCATTTTATTATAACATATTCTCCATCACTCTCTTATAATTAGTAACTATTATTATTACCATTACTATTATTATTATTATTTATTATTATTAATTATTATTATTATTAATTATTATTATTTATTATTATTACTATTAATTATAATTCTTATTTATTATTATTACTATTAATTATAATTATTATTAATTATTATTATTTATTATCATTACTATCAATAATAGATATTTTCATCAATTCTTTTCAATTTCTGATCTGCGATACGACTTCTACCTTCGCCTTATCTCCCAACTCTCGTCCAAAAAAAAACTTCACCTCCATCATCGTTTTCTTTTTCTTCCCGCAGTCATGGTTTCGCATCAAGCTTCGAAAAACTCGGTTTCGTGTGGTTTTCTCATTGGTTTCTCGAAATCTCGAATTCTAAGCTTAATGATTCGGTTCGAATCTGTGCTAGCCAATCGGTTCTACATTGAGTTTGATATGTTGAACCGTAGATGGCAGCAATTATAGCTTAGATCTGTCACGAATCACAGATGTAACCAGTGATAATTAAGAAGAAAATTATAGCAGAAGGGATTACCCTGTAACCAAATATTTACTCAGACGAACAGAATTAAAATAAATAATGGAATGGGCGGAGCGAACCAAATACGACGAGAAGAACATTCGCGAAGTGTAGAGATGAAAAATAATGGAATGTTCTACAAGTATTTGCGTCGTATAAATAGGTGTAGATATTTGAGTTACAAAACAGTTCAATTTTGAATTTCGAAGTGTTAATATCGGGAAGTGATAAAAAGTGAAGTGTTAAAATAATAGTAGTGATAAATATTCTGTAAATAATAGTGAAAATAAATATTAGTGAATTATTTGTTAAATAATTGTGGAATTTATTGAGAAATAAATTTATTGTAAAAATTAATCTTTGCGAGTTTATATTCACAATCCAGTGATCGAACCGGATAAAATAATTTGAATAACCACTCGGCGAAATCGTAACAGATCTAAAAACCAATAACACACATCTATTAGAAAAAAAATTGAAAAACAAATCCAAATTTCATTACCATGAAAATAAACAAAATTGCCAGGAAGAAAAAAACAAAGATAAGATAGTGATATTGATAATTATTATTCAGTTTCATAATAATTTTGTTTATTTTAGATAGATATCAACACGATTATGGAATGTAGTTTTTTTTTCCTGTTTCTTCTTGTTTTCTGGAGATTTTTTTTTTAGAAGCAAATTCTCGCTACAAGTGTGACTGATATGTTAAGAAAGGCTCTTATTTCCTCCAAAATAGGATATGGAATTAGTGTGTATGGAAATGGTTCAAAAGGAGCGTTTAGCCAATTAATGAAAGTGGAGAATGCGTGTGCCAGAGTGGTATTGAGTGCGATTAATTCAACCCTAATACATACTTTGTGGTCTGAAATGATGAATGGCTGCTTGATTACAAGAGAGAGTGGATCATAGTGAAAGAGACCGTGAGAATGATTACAAGTAAAAATAAGTTTTGGAATAAGATGGAAGTAAGGCTTCAAAATAGGGTGGTGTACAAACCAACATATAGATCCAGCATTGCACTTGAACATATGGATATGTTTTTGAGTATAAGTAATGCCGGTCCGCATCCCGCTCCTAATAACCTTACTTTGTGCATGAATATGGAGGAATTCAATAAGGGCATGAATGAAGTCACCGCTAAAATTATGTTTGAGAAAATCGGTCAACAGTATTCGCAGCACGTAATGATTTATACAGATGCTATTGTGAATGATAATGGAGTAGGTGTGGGTGTATTTATGTCAAGAATGAATGTGGCGAAATTTTTCAAAGTGGATAATAGCATCTGTATAATGAACGCAGAACTAATCGGAATATATGAAGGAATAAAACTGGCTGTGAATTATGGAAATTGGAAAATAGTAATATTTTCCGATTCCAAGAGTGGAATAGGTTTGGTTAAATGTGAAGGTGAAATACAAGGCAATGTGTATGAGGATTTGATTTTTGAGTATGTTCGTATGTGTCAATGTGATGTGACAATACAATGGGTACCATCACCTCGACAGATCGAAGGGAACGAAAGAGCAGATATGTTAGATTAGAAAGGTACAATGAATGAATTGGTTCAGAAGTATGAAAAGAAGGATGTAATTCAGAAGGATTCAGATGAATCTGTGGAGAAAATGGGAGTGTGAATATGAAGATAAATGTTTGATAAAAGGAAAGAAGTACAGAGAGTTGTGCGCTACTCCTTTGAGAACTCCGTTCTATAAGAAACTCAAAGGAGATGTACGAATGGTAAGAACAATTGAGATAATCAGACTGAACCATGGAAATTGGAAAGAATGCTTGTGGAAACGTCGATTGAGTGAGGTAAAAGATTGCGTGTTGTGTGACATGGTGGAGGATGTTGAACATTTGATATTAGTCTGCCCGAAATACAATCGTGTAAGATCATGCTTCAGCATCCTCCACAATGCAAATAGTTTAACCAGGGTAATGAATGGGGGTGGTTTGGCTTATGAAAAAATGTTTGAATTTGTGAAAATGAGTAAATAATAATTTAAAATCAACAGCCAGCAAGATGTAGATAGGGAATATCCAGTTCTCTACCGGTAAATAAAATGAAAAATGTATAAAATGTAAATCTATAATAAAAAATAAAAAAATGTAAATATGATATGTGGCGACATTGCTCTCAATTATTGGAGCCAAGCCATAATAAAAACAAAACTTTTTATTTTAAATTTTATTTTTTGTTGTTCTGGCGATTCAAATTTATTCCGCACAAAACCAAAACGATATAAAATATTTCATTAATTTGATAAGGAATTAGGATAACCTACTAACCAAAATATGTAACAAATACTTTAATAGAGGAATATAATATAACATGCACATATATAACGTATAATTGTTTTTTTTAACATAAAATTTAACACAACTATACTTAAAGTATATTTATGATATATCTACTCAAAAAAAATATTTGCAAGAGAACATGTCGTAAGCACAATGTTTCTTTTTGAATTACACAGATAGAACACGTGATGCTGGAAATTGATCTTCTGTGCCACTAAGGTACTCATATTTCTAATGTGATAGTGGTAGCTGCATCCGATTTAGCTGAATCACATTAAGCTGAATTGTATGATTTACTCAAGTGATTAATATTCAATTATGATATAAGTGGTTAGTATTCAATTATGGCCGTCCATATCTATACACATTATACCATCCTCAGTGTAACTGTTTTTTTATTCTTTCTGTATCTTTTTTAAAAAATGAAAATTCACGAGATAACAGAAAATGGGAGGAAAAAACTCGGTAAGATGCAATTACAACACAATTTAATAAAAAGAAATATGAATTTTGGATTAAAAATCATTTAAATAGCTTTAAAATGGTTGATGAAGAAACAATTTATGTTTGACCGAACAATCAATTATATATTTAACGAATATATCGATCACCAACGGCCATAAGTGTTTTAAAGAAACAATACTGAACTTAATTGTTTTTTTATTTAATTTTTTTCCAACTGGGGACAATTCAATAATAAGTCATCAACTGATTCAAATAAAATATATTCCGATAATATCTTGAAGTAAACTTCTCATCAAAACCTGAAAGTATGGATAGGAATATGCTTTACGATAATTGATGGATCTTAATGTGCGTGTCCAATATCTTCAATTGACGCCAGATTTGAACTCGCTATAACAATACAAAGTTTTGTTTTTTTTTCATAAAGCTACTTATCGATACTGGTCATCGCAACACACCTCCCTAACATTTTGGAGACTAATTGAACGTAAAATGATGTACACCGTATAGAGATAAAGTACATATAAAGTAATGACATAATGATTAGAATATGTATTGCAAAAGTATAATGTTTTAGTATATTAGTACGAAGAACAATCGAGCTAGACAACAAAAATATATTTGTCATTTAACTCGTTATCAAGATAACACATATTCGATAACATTACAATGTAACTTTGTTTTCTTGTTGCATCGATATTATAATGATGTGACACACAAGGCCCGTAATGACATTTCTTTTATTAAGTATCGAGAGGAACCGTCATATTGTTACATAATGGTAACGATAACGCTAAAATGTCGTTGTAAAACTCCAGGAAAGTCTCCTTAAATCGTTGCTTTTATCTTTCCATGTCCAGTATTGTACATTTACAGCCGGTTGAAGCTTAATGGTTAAAAGAGTTTCTCAACACGCGGCGGTCTCGAGTTCGATTTTTGCCGTTGACCAATAATTAGCATGTACCGGATGCTATAACAAGCAATTGTGTAAAAAGCATTATATCTTACTTTTATATTTGGTTGTTTCCAATAGTGTCTAACAAACGAAACTGAAATAAATACAAATCGGGAATAATACAAGCCCGAACGGTAAGGGGTCAGTTCATTTTTAAAATACAAATTCTTAAAATGTGATTATATTTTTTATTAATATACAGAAAAACATGGAACCGACGCAGTTAATCTGAATATATTAATTGAAGCATACAAAACTGGCAAACAGCATGGTCAGTTTCAAACAATGCATGGGTTCTGTACCGAAAATTACACTACATGGCAACAAAGTTAAGAGACATAATTTAGGCGAATATTGATAATTTTAATTTGGAATAATTAAAAAAATACATATTATAATTATACAACAAATAAAATAAATAATAGTATTTTAAGTGGTAGTTTCATAAATAATAGCAGTACAAATAATACGGTCGGTAGTAATTGTGGTGGTGGAGGTGGAGGAGAAGTAGGTCGTAAAAACATTAATATAAATAACCGAGCCGTAAACGATTTCCAATTTGGCAAGGCGATCGGTGAGGGCAGTTTCAGTGATGTACTAGTTCTAGTTAAAGTGTGTGGCAAACAGCATGTATTAAAGGAAAATAAAAAGAAGTACATCCTAATTGAATGTGAAGCTATGAACAGATTGGGTAATGCACGCAGATTTGTAACACTCTTCTGTTCGTTACATTGCGCAAAGAGTTTTTATTTTGCTATGACATATGCCAACAGTAAACAAAAGTAATGAATAATGATAATACATGGTGCATGAAAACGATTATTTTAATAATTAAAAATAGTAAGTTTATATCCTTTTAAAAATTCGTATTTTAAAAAATTCAGAGTCCAACAAGCTATTGAACTTTGAAAGGTTTATAACATTACTTCCAAATCGTGTTCGTGTCTTAGAAGCCATTAAGTGTACAGCTTCATCTTCAAAAGTTTTGACAAATAACAAAAGACATAGCTTTTCTACACACAAAGCTTCGTCACTGGTAACAAATTCATCGCAATGTCCATATTGTTGAGGACCACCATTAATAACTAGTTGTCCAGAATTTATAGATTCAAAGATTACCCCACAGATGCGTTTCCAATTTATCCGAAATCATAGATTGTGTACAAATTATTTAATTATTTAATCAATAGTCATACAGTAATTAATTGTGACAAACCACCGTGCAATACTTGTTCACAAAAACATCATTCACTTCTCCACTTTGGTAAACCATCATTCTTCAAAGGACGAAATAAAAATCAATCTACCAGATCTCTTAGTTCAAGCACACCAGTAATTCAGGACGATTCAGAGTCAAACGCTTCGCAAGTAATTGGTACGTCATCGTTAAAAGTTGATCAACATTCAATTGATAAATTTTCCTGGGCATTAGGTGTAAGTCAAATTATAATCGGAACAGCTTTAGTTACTGTCACTTCGGAATCTAAGCAACAGTTATTATGTCGAGCAATGCTAGATAGTGGTTCACCATTAAACTTCGTTACTGAAAACATTATCAATCTATTAAAGATTAAACCACAGCGAACTAACAAATAATCTCAGGTATTAGGGGCAAAGAAACGGAAATCAAAACTAAGGTATGTTTAACTTTTTCTTCTCGAGTTTCTAATTTTTCGATCGCTTTGGACTGTTATGTGATACCTAGAATAATAAATTATTTACCAGCAAGTCCTCTAAATGTCAATTTAAATTTAATTCCTGCCAAAATAGCTTTAGCAGATCCTTACTTTAATGTGCCTAATGAAATTGATATTTTGATTGGAGCTGCAATTTATAATGAGTTATTCAATGGTAGAACCTCGATCACGTTACTTAAAAACTTACCACCATTTAATGATAGCGTTTTTAAATATGTAATTTGTGGTAAAGCTTCATGTAGTAATGTCACGCAATCACAACTATCCACGGCACTATGCACGCTCGAATATCTTCATAAAGATATAAAACGTTTTTGGGAATTAGAAACCGTCTCAGTTGATAAGCATTACTCGATAGATGAAAAATACTGTGAGCAGCATTATGTTAAAACGCACATACGTTTATTTTCGGGTCGGTATTCGGTTTCACTTCCTTTGAATGACAATATCCATCAGCTGGGTTTGTCAAAAAAAGTTAATTCGTCAACCTAATATTTATAAGCAGTACAAACATTTTATGTCTGAATATTTGTCATTAGGGCATATGAGGTTGTTGAAAATCACTATAACAATAATAATTCTTATAACACTGCCCAGGTGGCGCAGTGGTTAAAGCTGAGGCAATGGAGCGTATCGGGTTCGAATCCCAGATGGTTAGGAAAATCGGACCGATAGCCGTACGTCCTCAAATTGGCTGTAATGGCGTAAAAGTAAGGACGAAATTACACTTTTAATTGCCTCATCACTTCGTTTTAAAAGACAATATCACGACTACACAGTTACGTGTGGTTTTTAATGGATCTTGCAAGTCATCATCAAAATTATCATTAAACGATTGTTTGTATAAGGGCACTACTATACAACAAGATCTATTGGCCATCATTATAAGATTCAAAAAACATATAATAGCATTTACCGCCGATATTGCAAAAATGTACCGGAAAATCTTAATTGACTAGAATAACCAGTATTTACAACGGATTTGGTAGAGAGATGATCCTTCAGAAAGTGTCAAATGTTACAAATTATCCACTGTTACATATGAAACGAAAAGTGCATCTTTCCTCGCAACACGTACTTTGCAGCAATTAGCGTCTAACGAAAATATATCATTTCATGAATTTCTCTAAAGTAACTTTAAATTCTCTTTGCACAAAGAGAAACGTTTTATCAGAAATATGTCAGCGACAGATATATTTGTTCGATATTCTTTTTTAAAAAACTCAACCGAATAGCCGCCTATCTTCTTCGATTTATTAATAATATAAAAGCTAAACCTGATGCTAAAACAACAGGTGAAATAACAACGGCTGAACTTAAAACTTCATTAAATTATCTAATAAAAATAGTCCAGCTGTCTGAATACTCTACTGATATTTTGTATATGAAAAAACATTCGTGTATGCCAAACTAGAGCAATTTGAATTTATTGTCACCGTTTTTAAACGAAATGGACATTCTTCGTGTCGGTGGTTGATTTTCAAATTTCAATCTAAACTACAGCAATAAATATCCAATTGTGTTGCGTGCCAAACATGAATTTACCAAGCTTCTAGTCCGATATGAACACCAACGTTTATTGCATTTTGGCCACAAACAATGTATAATTTAAGATCACAGTTCTCGGAAATTTCCTAGTTTGCTCACCCTTGTTATCATTACCAGAACCATCTCTTTTAAACTTAAATATAAATCGCTTATCCAGATATCAGTTGATTTAGATGATGCTACAGGAGTTTTGGAAAAGATCGCACTCTGAATACTTGAATGAACTTTAAACTAAATACAAATGGCCTTCAAATTGTGATTACAAGATTGGTATGCTAGTCCTGTTAGATGAAGACAACGTCCCTCCGATAAATTGGAGTTTTGGTAGGATAATTGCTGCACATTCCTGTTTCGACGGTCGCGTTAGGGCAGTATGTCTATTGTTAAACGATCGATTACAAAAATAAGCGTATTACCATTTGAGGCAAATGACGCAAATTAGAAATGTACGCTCAACTTCGGTCAAATATTCAAAGTCAATTTGGGAACTGAACTTAATAAAAATAACTGTAATTAAATTGTTTTAAAATAAATTAAAGAATATTTTATTTTAATCAATTATATTTTGAATTATAAATTATAATTTTGAATAAATGAGTTCAAGGGAGCAGATATGTATTGCTTACATAAATAATGTAATTCCTGATTATGTATTGAAATAATAATTATGTACTTTATACTCGTATTAAATTATATTAAACTAATATATACATATACAAATATAATACATAATAACTTAATATATCTAAGGTGTATTCAAATATGTATATGTATTATATTGTCATTATTATCTCTAAATAAGTATTTATATTATATACAATTGTACTACACCAGGACTTTAAAAAATTAAAAATAAAATTATTATTATTTTAACTTTTTACCGATAAAGTTCTTGGTAATATCAATAAAATATAATAATTATAAAATCTTCGAATATTTTTATTTTTAAATGGAATAGTTAGTGTTCTTCGACAAACTATAGTTAGTGTTCATCAGAAAACTATTACCACTCATTTTTTGTTGTATATCATCCAATGCCGTTCAGTTTTTATGTTTAGAGGTTGTGTTTTTTTTGGTTTTTGAAGTATGCCTTGATGTCATTGTATTTCCAATTTTTTAAAGGTTTCCTTTTCCTATCTTAATTTTCTCCTTTTCCAGATAAATCGAGACCGTTTACGACGACATGTATAATTTACAAAGACCATATATAAACATTACATTGTTCTATGCCAGCTTGTACTATTCCCAGGAGTAAGGTGTTTTTATTATACTATTTGCTTTTGTGTTGAATGATTGGTTCATTTAATCCTTATTAGTTTCCATGGTAACCTAAATCTGTAGGCCTACTAAGAGATGTTAAGTACTCTTACATGCGTTTAACAAACCTTGATGTCCCAAGCGATCCATGCTTATGACTGTTACATTTTCCATCACTCATTTATACATACTATCACATTACACACGGCTATTTAATCATATTGTATTGCTTGTTGTTTAAACTCTTGAGACAAATTGAAAGAATCACATTAAAAATTAAACATGTTATCATTGTTTTCATATTATCGTCATGCCGTTTACAACAAAAGAACTCAAAAACTTTTCACTATATAACTCGTGCTATGTAACTTTTTTGTCTATATATGCTGTCTGTGTATGTCTATTTTATCAACAGTTTTTGCTCTCAAAAGAAGAACACCTCATAAAATTTAATACTTTTCTTTTATACGTGTTGTCACCTTACATTCCCTTCAGAACTGAACGTTACAACAAAACAAACCAAAAAGTTCAAAATGACAACAACAAAGCGTTTTGAGAGGAATTCTATAAAAAAAATAATATTATATTCCCTTTTCATTCCTAGGAATCGTTGTTGTTTTTAAAAATTTATGTTAATTTTTATCTTTTATGTTTTCCAGTTTCCCTCCTACACTTAGTTTTTCCATAATATATTTTGTAGTGTTGTAGTATTGTTATGTTTTCATTTAGTTGCTGGTGATGTGAATTTTGAACACAACTTTTGAATTTTAAATTAATTCAACGAAACACAATTTGACAAAAAATGAACTGGCAAAGAAATGGAGATTTTTCTGTTGTTGTTTTGTGTATTACAAACGGCACAAAAAACTGTAGTAAGTTAACATACAGAAACACTCGAAAATAGAAAAGTTGTATGTGGCATAAAATATTTATGATACTTAAAAAATGAATAGAAAACTTTTTGAGAGCTTTTCTGGATGTGAGTAGTGTATGTTGTTTAGTGTGTGTGTGTGTTTGTACATGAAGATTTATTAATTCCAATTTGATGTTTCGTTTTATATTCTTTCTAAATGATAAATTGATTGATAAGAAAAACGAGGAAAATTGAAAATTTCATTCGTGGAAAATATTCGTTCTATGTACATATACGTACTTATAAAACAGAGCACAGTTTGATATTATGTATGACATATTTAAATTGGTTGTGTTGTGTGATCAAATCGTTTATATGTATGTATCTTTTGTTAAGAGTTTATGTCGACAAATTAAGATATATGTGTTATGACAATGTATATGTATGTATTTATGTTTAAATACAAACGGCTTTATAATTTGTACTATATGACAAGATCAATCAAATGATTAAAATACAACATTTAATTTTAAATTAAGTCAACATTTTGAAGTTCTTTCGTTGTTAAAATCTGCACTTAAGTAGAAAGAATTGTATAAGTATAAACAACATACAATTAATCAAACTTGAAACATAAAAGTTTCCAGCTCAATTTAAAAAAAATAGTCAAAATTAATGAAAGTAATGTGTGACGAATATAGTCAAATCTAAACGAAGGAGTTCGGTTAAGTTGTCATATGATAAATATCGGGTTTTCCAATAGGAATGATATGATTTTTAAGTGACGTTTCGGCCATTTTTAATATGTCATGATCTGGCATTTTTTGTTTCATTGTATTCAGCAATGTTTACAATTTCATCATGGTGAGATATACGAAAGAACAAGGTTCACAAATAATATAGTTTTCCTCCAACGTCAAGTCCTCCAATTGCAACCTTTTGCTCGCTATTCGTCGAACTGTTTAAAATTTTGAGCGTATATTTTCTTTACATAATATTCAAATGTCAATAAGACAAAGAAACGCTCGAAGTAATGCAAATACTGCAGCCGTTCAGAAAAGTGTTGCTGAAGATTGCAATTTGTCGATTCCAAAACGTTCTCAAGAATTGAGACTGTCTCAAACCACAACCTGACGAATTTTGAGAAACAATTTGAGTTTGCATCCATATAAAATTGTTCTCACACAAGACCTGAAGCCATTGGACCTCCGTAAACGTCGTGAATTTGGTGATTTTGCCTTGCAACAACTTGAAAACGATAACGATTTTTTTCAAAAAATAATCTTCTCCGATGAAGCTCGTCGATTCTGGTACGAAGAAAATCCACAAATTATTCATGAAAAACTATTAAATTCATGTATATTGACAGTTTGATGTGGTTTTGGTTTGGTGGAATCATCGGTTCGAGATCTGTATAGATCGATGATAACCAACTTTTTATGTTCGAAATTGGAAGAAGTTGATTTTGACAACATTTGGTTCTAACAAGACGGGGCTACGTGCTACACAGTAAGTGCAACAATTAAATTATTAGAAGTGATTGTGATTTTGAGTGTCCTTCAAGAAGTTGTGATTTAACAACATTAGACTATTTCTTGTCGGGTTATTTCAAGTCATTGGTCTTTTTGAGCCCATAGTGGTTACCAAGAATTATATTTCAACTCGTAAATGCATACAGATTCCATGGAAGACAAGATATGTTTAAACCAAGTCAGAAACAGTAGCTTTCTGACATTAAAGGATTTTTCATAAATAAACTTGTAACGGGTCTTGATCAAACTCAAAGAAAACTAAAACACAACTTTCATATACTTTTTTATATAACGTTATAAAATGTATGAATATATATTTATTAAAAAATATATAAATTCATATTATAAGAAAAAAAAGACACTAACGTTAATACATATAACCACAATTAAGAATTAATATGATGTGTTTTCCTTTTTTTCTTGGGATCTCTTATCTTAACTGGACACTAATTCTTCTAATATTAATTTGTCCAACCAATGTTCTGCAAACTACCACTCCAGCACAGTCAAGACATGAATGGAAAAAAAATTTGAATTAAAAAAACTTAACAACAAACAAAATCATAATACATACATATATAATTTTACAACTTCGAAATTACTTGTAAAACAATAACAATGAATATTGGTCGCCATCTTCATGAAGAAAACCCGTCACTATAATTTTCTCCCGGACTATAGCTTTAAAATGTCATGAGAAACAAAAAAGACGTGGGTTAAAAGTATAACATTTGGTGAAACTATGGAAAATTAAAAATAATTAATTCAGAAACAAATCAAAAATTCATCCACATTCAATAATTTACACTTACCCCAGAAATATACAACCCAAAATTCTTGATTTTTCTCCCAAGTATTTCTATTAGAACTTTTCTTTAAACTCTCAAAACTGTACTGCTGGAAATATAGTGGCTATATAGAGGTATCATCCATTCTCTTGAAGACACTTTTTGGATATAATACCGTAAGATAGACCAATTCAAAGGAGATAATCTTTAAAACAACTAATATGATTCTTTTTAAAGACTGCATACTCTAAGTTGGGTTCACTAACAAATAGTATTGACTTACATACGTCCTAGTGGTGTCAAGCCACTTCTGCTTTAAATCGATCAGAGCTATCTCAACTTCTTAGCTATAGTTAAAAAGTTCAACAAAATGAATATTTTGACATGTCAGAACAAGTCGAATTGAAAGCTAGATTTAGCCAGAAAATCAGCCTTGGTAAGCACAACTTTCTTTGCATATTATGACACATAAGAAGAGTACACTTTTAAAATAAAAGACGATTAAAAAACAACATGGCCAAGACAGGATACAAATAATAAACTTCATGTAACGTAAAACAACTATAAAACATGCTATCAATAACCACAGTTTTAGGCCTTTCGCCACAACATTGGAAACAGTGACTTTCACTTCAACCAGTGCCGACCACTCCTTGCAACATCTCCATTGAATACTGTAATTATTCAATAACATGATTTCTCCACATCAAATGACGTAGTAGTAACAACATAAAACATAATGAAGCTATTTTAATTAAAAATTATTTTGATTGTAACAACAATGTGTTTTCAGTGGATGATGGTAGAAAAATAAGACTACGATCATTAAAATGCGGTCGAATATAATTAATCGTATACTCTACTCAACTACGGATTCGTTTTTCTAATATAGGTTTTTCTCTCCTAATTTAAATTTTTTCATTTCAAATTCAATTTTTGGCTACTTAGGCGGACGTAAATTAGCTAACCGCGAAGAGTTGGGAAAACCTTGAGCCCCGAAACAGATTGCATAGTATAAAATATAAACAAAATAAAATAAATTCAATTTTATTTATTTTAAATTCATTTCGTTTTATTTCAAATTCATTTTTTTTCATTTGAAACTCAATTTTACTTATTTCAAATTCAATTTTATTTATTTCGAATTCAAATTAATTAATAGTTCTACAACTGTAGCCAATGGCAATTTCATGGACGTATCGACATAATAATTACTGCAATCGGCTGAGGTAACAGTTCCCAGGACGTTTCAATTTCACTTACTAAAGAAATTTAGATTTAGAATAAGAAGTGCAAACCTAAATTCATCTGCGAATATTCTTATTTATGTAAATTCAACACAATGGGTTTTTGAAAACCTTTACTATTATAATATAATCGCAGCACGATCATTATACATTGAATTTTTAAAACATTTGAAGAGTGTTGATCTTCATACAGCAAACGTATTTTTTTACTGGCTACTTAGATTTTGTAAAACTACAAGTATTTCGTATATTTTGTACATTTCGTATTTTATGCATTCTGTTTTGTATACTTCGAATGTTTCAAATCTGTTCATTGTTTTGTTTTTCTTCATTCTATCCAGAATAATTCGGTATTAAAATCAGTGTAACTATGTATGTTAAGTATCATTGATATGTAGGGCATCTGGTTTTTGGTTTCATTTTACCGATCCTCTTTGAATTTTTGTTACAGGGTATTAAAGTTGGTCCTATATTTATTTATGGACAATCTGAGCATGTTAGTCTAAAAATTCCAGTCTATGATATCATTATTTGATTTAAGTTGTTGCTCAAATTTATGTTGTGTACTCTAGCAACTTTATATTGTAAAATTTTCAAATATTTTCTGAATATAAAACCTTAAGGTTTGTTTATTATAATCGTATAGATTTGTAAATATTTTGATTTGCGAACTATTTAATAGTATTATGTTCATCATGGTAATTGTCATTGGATCCGCTGCCCAATATTGTTATTTATATTGGTAATCGTCATTGGATCCGCTGCCCAATATTGTTATTTATTTTAAATATTGTTATTTATATTATTTATATAATTATATTGAAAAGAACCTTGCATTCTTGTGGAAAGTCTGATTCGTTTATGTTTTCGTATCATTTTGAATGCATATTTGGTACGTTCAGATAATTAAACATCTTATTTTGTTCAATACCTATAGTGAATTATATGTTCATGGGAATATTATTTATATAATTTAGCAGTTTGTCCAATTTTTTAAAGTTCAGTTCTATAATCACTTTCAGTTCTATAAAAATATTTAATATTATTGGTAAATTTGTCTATTATCTAATACGTGTTCCTCCCCTGTTCCTTCCGTGCGACTTAAATGTATATTAGCAAACGTGCCAAGGCAACCATCTATCTTGTGTATAGAATTTTTCCATAGGTAAGAAATAATTACCGATGTCCCTAATGATCCCATTATTTATTAATAAGTTTTTGGTTTCATTTCTTTTACGGGTTTTAACGGGCCAGATCGCTCACTACGCCATGAAGTCCAACAGTGATCTATGTGTGTACAGAAAGGTGGTTCTTTGTTAAGGTAACCGAGTCATCGTATTCACTGTCCTTTGACTTCATGCTCGGTATGAAGGTCTGAACATGGGTCTAAACACTGCACAATTTCAGCTTCGCCGTATTGGGAAGATATTTTGATTTTATAATATCTTAAGTGGACGTAGAGGATATAAATCCTGATTGCCAGCAACAAGGCGAACCTTGATAATATCCTCTCTCACGCTTTTTTGCGAGTAATGCGATCCAATATACTTGAATCTCATCATTCCTTCAAACATGTGGTTAAATCAATTACGTCTTGGTCTCTCAAAACCAGAGATTAGATATTTAGTTTGGATTCATTCATTTTGAAACCAACGTAAATTGAACACTGTTCTAGGGGGTCAAGTAGTTTCACTCTATTCTCATTAATTCCAACCACACTGATATCTTCATATGCAAAAAGTTTATTGGATTGTCGAAAGATATTGTCTTGAAGTGTTTCATTTTTACGAAGGATATGTTGCAACATGAGATTTAAAAGTATCTAACACTGGTTTGGATTATTATTTATTTCTGAATATTCGTTGTAGTGGAATTATTTTATTATCTAAAAGTCAAAATTTCATAATTTCATGATAAGGTTTTCTAAATTATTGTAAAATGAATAAATTAAGAAATTTAAAAATAAACTTCAGCAATAATAATAAAAGTGAATTTTAATTAAATATATAATAATATAACTGTTGAAAACTGTGAAATTTCAGATGAGTATTATTTAATTTTTGCTCTTGCCTCTCTTCTTATACATTTATACATAGACTTAATCCATTTGTATTTAAAAACACATTGCCGTTTTTGATTGTTGAAAACGCAACCCAACAACTCAAGTACATCTCAAAGGCCATACAATAAAATAATACAATATAGTAGAAATTAGTCCAAATACACATACTGTATACACAATTGATACACTACTTCACAATTCCCTTTAAAAACGTTTATTTCAGAACGTATGTATGTATGTTTCATTTTATTTCATATGAATATATCACATTCGGTTAATTTCATCTAACCCTTACCAAAGTTCATGTTCATCATGTAAATTTGAAAAAATTATTATATATTTCCCTCTTCTCTCGATATTATTTATATTTTGTTGTTTATATGTATCAAGAATTAAGGCACAGTAATGCTTTCATATTTAACAATAGAATACCATATTTTGGCAGTAATACTATTGAATTTATATTTATGACAGAATCACTCACTGGAGGGAGAGGGTTACATTTTCATAAGAATACTATCATTATATTGACAATAATAGATATGTTCAGTACTGTTAATTATATTTTTTAATTGCATAGAATATTAATTAGCTACTGATTTGATTTGACATTTGTTGATTGATATATTAGAAATTAATCTGATTTAATTAAATTATTTTTTGGTTGAATTCTGTCTAAATATGCTCTATATACTCTTATACTACTGCTTGTTTAATATTTCTATAAAAAGAATATTTTTTAGAAATATTTTTGCTTTAGTTACATATATAAAAAAAATTGAATTTTAAAGATTTTGGGTGGCATGGTTGGATAAGGATTGTTTTGTTATTTTATTTTCAATTAAAAATTACTTTGCAATTTAAATCAAACAATTACAATCTAACAGACTTCATAGGGTGGCCTCTTTAATGATTTCTTTGATTGAATCGTAATATGTTATAAAATAATCTACTTTTTAATATATTGTAAACATCTAAATATAAATTACACCGTACGTTGATTGAAAGATAAGGACATTCATTCGATATCAGTTTAATTATTTGTATGATTATAAACATTGTTTGTTAAACGCCGGTTTTAAAATGATACATGAAGCATATTTACGAATATGCTTCATGTATCATTTTAAAATTTGACGGAAAACATCTGGAAAGATTTTCGAAATGAAAACCTGTTGGTATCAATTAAATATTTATTTAAAAAATTGATTTATTTAAATCATAATAAATCTACACTAATCATGTGGGAAGCCAAATAAATATAATAAACTCCTTGATTTTAATGATTGATAAAAGTTTCACCTACCATTGTATTTTCTTCTGTATTGCAAAACAAAATTACAGAAAGCTTAAAAAATGAGAGGCACAAAAAAGGTAGAAGACCGAATACATTTTTGATCTTTTAAGGAGTTGATCGAAAAATACATATGCGTTGTTTTGGTTTTGCCTTATACCGATCGATACATTCACCGTCATGCGTTAAGTTATCGATTCATTTTTATGAAGAATATTTCTTATGTAAAACACATTCGACTATTATTATGAAATCCAACAGTCTTATTTTAATGTTGGTTGGTCGTCGGAATCTCCTTTTTAGAATCCAAACATTCATTCGATTATAATTTTGTTTACTTTCAATATTTGATAAAAAAACTTCCAAACACGTTTAGAATGATATCTCGAAGCTGTCTGAGATAGATCTGTTAAAAACATAATGTAAGCAAATATTTTTATATAACAATTTTACGAAGATAAACATATTATGAACTTAAAACAGAAAAACTTAACACATACCGAATTAGGTACCGAGTTTCACGAGTGTCATTTAAGTTCGGCTAGGCATCATATTAACATTCGTATATTTGTTGTACATTAGCTATAAACCATATTGTTACGGACACGAGATACATCTAAGAGTGACTATAATAACTAAATATTTGCAATTGAAAAGCAGTATACATGCAAAATAATAAACAAAAGGAGACTTCTACTATGACCTAGAAACAAGCCAATTGATTATAAATCCGTAAACAGAAAGCGCAGAGTTTCAGTTTGAATTGTAACAGCGATCAATATAAATCAGGAAAAGCGATAAATGAAATTATAAGTGAAAGTTATAGTAAAAATAGTACTGGTGAAGAAGTTAATTAATAAACCAAGCAAGTTGTATTTGACCTAATGTAGGACGGCTTCAATATATATTAAAACAACTACTTTATTAATCTGTTTTATTACTCTTAATATTCACATTCACAAACTTCGTCGTCTTTGGTTTATTCCAGAATGTCCCTTTCTTTTCCGTATCACCTTTTTCATCTTTTACAGCAGTTGCTCTAAGTGCAATCACCTATTAACCCTACTCCCATTATTGCTACAAACCTATCACACTGTTACGCCACATCGGTGTGTCGAACTTTGAAATTCAAATGATCACCGAGGTAAAGGTTTTCGTATCACTCTATGAGCTTTTCTATTAGCTTTACTATTTCTCCATAGATGGTGATACGAATGAGTGAGAGGGAACCGAAAGCTGAAAAGAAATAAACACCACACTGGAGTGAAACCAGCAACAACAATAAAATAAAAAAAAATGATATTCATCATGAAGTGGGAGAGGTCAGTTTTTATTGGGAATCCAATGTGACGAGTCAAAAATTAGTCATATTATAAATATTATTTGTGAATTATGTTGTAATTAAAATACCTAACAAGAAAATTTTTTTATTTTTTTCTTGTTGTAAACAAACTGCAAAATATACAGTGTATTTAATAAAAAATTTATTTAATTAAAATATTTACATAATGAATTAATTGTACTAAATTATAAGAAACAATAATAATAATATTAAGAATAAACGATAAATTGTTTTTTCTTCTCAAAAGTTAAGTTTGAGGAGTAAGTGTGGAAAAATGGCAGCCGAAAAATTGTAAAAGCCTAAAGAAAAAAAAACAAATAAACTAATAAAAGGACAAACAAACTATAAGAATAAGATACCGAACGGTATTTAGAAATCACGGAGTCAAACAAATCTAGATTAAGCTCCGGTACTTAAGGTGATACGTTATCTCAAGGAACCGTTGTAAAGTCACCTCGTGGTCTAAATTTACACGAGTTCAGGTGGATCCAGGCGGACGGTTTTGCTGTACTTTGGACTAGGACTTCAGCAGCGGCCGGGAGTGGAGTTTCTAATCCGGATTTGGTGACGGAAAATTTTATTATTTTTATTTTTTTTCATTTTTTTTTGAATTTATTTTTCTATCTCTATATTGTGTGAGTGTTTTTTGGAGTTTGTTTACCGTGACTGTAATGAACTGCCCACTTTAATTATTTTATCCAACTGATTGAATGGTTGGTACACTCTTGGGTTTTTTCTTTCTTTTCAGCTTTCGCTTCCTTCCTATATCTACTCGGTGATCGTTTGGTTTCCTTGTTGTATGGTATTTTCTTTTATATCGCGTTCATTTTGAGTGAGAACATGAGTTGCTAAAGCGAGAATTAGGGTGTTGTTGGTATGGTGACGTGAAATACGTTAACCTTGGATTGGCGGTCATCGATGGACGGTCAACTCTGTGTTCCTCCTTTTCCTTTTGTGTTCCTAAAGCAGTTACTCAAGCTCCAAATATGCCTTGGTAAACCCCCACACCCAACCCTGAGTCTAGCCAGCTATAAAAACTGCTTCCAAGGCCTCTGTTTGAAGATTCTGTCGTTACAGTGGCGCCCAAAGTATAGGCTTCCTTTTCCTATCCTAAGTCTTTTTCATTTTATTATATCATTCCTTTATTTAATCAATATCATTTATTTGCCAATTTTTTTTCCTCATTTATTTTCACTCTTAAAAGGTTTTACCGTTTTCATTTCAGTCCACGCTTTTGTTCTGTTTCCAGCGTCCGTCGTTGTTTGAGTTTGTACAAATGCGTGAACTGAATTCCTGTTGGATTTTTTTTGATTTTTGAGGCTGTGAACCAAGTTTACTTCCACCTTAAAGTGTAGACTGTATTGGAGTTCCATAGCTTCTGTTTCTTAACACCAATTTTAAAGTTAGTCTGATTCATTATTAAGCTCATATAAGTAGTTTAATTTATAAGTTAATGCATCTATTTACGTTGTTTCCGGCAAATGTTGCTGTTTGAGTTCACGAAAATAATTGCATTAAATTTTGTTTTAGAGGCGCAGCATAGGGTAATGGCTACCTTCTACTTCCACTTTTAGTGTTGAATGTGGATGGGGTTGGTCATTTCACTTGTTCTGTGGCCGATTAGAAAATTTCAATTTATTCCTCTATCATTTTTCCTTTCTTTTTTTTTTTTTTTTGTTTCCGTTCCCTCATACACAGTGTCTTATCAAGCCTTCGATACTCCAGTCCGAGAGTATACTTGTCTGCCATACCTCAGCACCCATCTTATTTGATTATCAAGAACAATTTATTTTTTTGTTGATACGAGTATTCTACCTACATACTATTCAAACAATTTTTTTTTAGGTTATATTGGTGATTGGTTTTTACTTTAAACTTAAATCTTGAATTATTTACAATTGAATTGAATTTTGTTTTGAAACTTTTTTTGATTTGAAACTATTTTTTTTTATTAATATTTGTTTTTTTGAATCTTATATATTATTGCGGTTGAGCAAAACATTTTTTTTATAATCATTTATTTGTCAATTTAGTAAAATGGATATCACGCTACTAAAGCCAGATGAAATTGAAATTGAATTTCAGGTGCGTTTAATTGATTCGGGAAAAGTTAACGCGATTGAAACTCTAAAACAGCAGATAGAAGCTGAGAAACTTAATGATACACTTGCTCCTAAGACTATGCATCTACGAGCGGCAAAAAATCCGGGTGCCGAAATTAGCTCTTGCCACACAAAACTTCTCCGACTACAGGAAGACATTATAAATATAAAAAATTATTCCGCAGCAGAGCAAATCGGGGTGACTCAAGCAATAATATCAAAACTAATACATATCCGAGGGCGGCTTGAGCGAGCTTCCACGTCTCCTACATACACTGCGGCAGCACGCAAAGTGTTACAATCATGTAATGAGCTGCTGGCTACATTTGAAACCAATCCTACAGATTTAAACGAATCAATAGGAGCCGCTAAGTTGGTCCATTTAGAACCTATAGTTGAATCAGTCATAAAACCTCCATCTAATAAAGACTTCGAGACTCCCAGTTCAATTCTAACAACCGTTGATCATGATTCCCAGAAACTGACTGACCCACTTCACTCCAACAATCCTCCATTGAGAAAGGATGAAGTGATCGAAAATTTAATGTTGCAAATGCAAGTGATGGCTGATCAAATTAGAACCTTGACACAAGCTTCGAACTACAACCAAGTTCCAAACCCAGAATATAAGCTAGGTTCTCCATTAGCAGAATCAGTCCATGCTCCACCTACCATAAGATCCGGCAATGTGCATCCCACAGCAAGTCAAGTAGGACCGCTGTCTTCGAATCCCATTACATCTCTAGCTGGCATTTCTTCGCCAACAAATTCACCTGTCAATCTTGATTGGAATCCGGATGTTGCCGCATCCCAAAACAGTACATGTCATTTATCGAAGATAGTAAATTCAAATTCACCACAGGGCGATAATCGAGGATTTTCCACTCCGAATTATAATGTACCGGGCTATCGGTCACTTGCCCGTAGTGGTATATCTTTCAGTGGAGCTCCATCCGGTACAACGGTAGAGATGTTTCTTTTCCAATTGGAAACAGTTGCAAAATCTGTTCAAATGCCAACAGAGGCATTGATGGTCGAGATAAGTACCGTGCTCAAGGACGTGGCTCTCCAGTGGTACTGGATCTACCGTCGGCACCATCCTACCGCTGCCTGGGTTGACTTAAGAAGAGATCTCATAGAACGATTTAAAGATCGCCGAACATCTTTTGAGATTCGAAGAATGATTGAATTAAGAAAACAGCAACCAAATGAAACTTTCCTAGATTTTTACCATCACATGTGGGGTTTGACACTTCAGAGCCATTCTCCATATTCCGACGAAGAATTTATACAGCTTCTAATGTGCAATATGAAACCTGCGCTTCAATATCACCTCACTGATAGACAGTTTTCTAATATTGGCGAATTAATTAAAAGTTGTTCTGCTTGGGAAGACACACTAAGACGATTTAAAGCCCCCTCCGACTCTCTGCCCTACTTTAGACGCAGCATCAATGAGCTCTCGGACGGTATTTTGAATGAATCAGAGGAAACTAGTTCAATTCCAAACGTTCCTCGACATGAATCATCTGGTGATCACTCTCTATCAGCATTACAACCAAAGCCAATGATTTCTACGTCAACTCGACCGGAAAGAATGTCATATGTTGTTAGACCACGATCATCCAATATGGCCAATAACCAAGTAATTTGTTTTAATTGCTCTAATATTGGTCATACTTTTATGGATTGTCCTATCCCACAAACCGGAATTTTCTGTTTCCGATGTGGCTTGAAAGATATTATCACTCCGAATTGCACGCGTTGCGCGGGAAACGGCCAGAGTGGTTCTTGGAGGACGCGGAACCAGGAACCACCGAGAACCCTACCACCCAAAGTATCTCAAATGGAAGCAGCGAGCAACACCGACCCCGAATTATACCGTCGAAATCATCCAATTCCATAATTTCACCTTATGGTGCTCAAACCGATGTAGTAACATCTTTACCTTCCTCCATTTCTTTGTCTCAGCCATCAATAAACCAGAGCCTCGCTGTAAGGAAAAGTGAAACGACTACCAAGAACCCAATGCTTAATAAATTTTGTAAACCTTACCAACGCAAATATTCATCAGGTCGAGAACGCACTAAAAGATATTGGAAGCACCGTAGAATCATGAGATCTACAGTTGTTTCTTCCTTATTGTCACATGAAGACGGCGATCTCCGACCGTATGTTAATGTCACAATAAATAACCAACGATATAAAGGTCTTTTGGACAGCGGAGCAAGTATAAGCGTGCTCGGTTGCGGATCGGAGAAGCTGCTTGCTGATCCATCGGTAAAATTTCACAACTTTCCCTGCCACATTAACACCGCTAGCGGACAACCACAAAGAGTGTTCGGCTATATACAGGCTCTTGTTAAGTTAAATGATAGGTCCCATAGTATGATGTTCTACATCGTGCCTACACTAGAACAACCTCTCTACTTAGGCATAGATTTTTGGAATCGGTTTGGAATATTTCCAAAGATCTCGGCTTTAAGTATTTGTAACAATTCACCTGATGCGGACCATACACCTAAATTCCATAATCTTTCCAGTGATGACCTGAAAACATTGGAGGATATCAAAGGACTATTCCCATCAAGCTCCAAACTAGGTTTAGGTCAGACCCCCGTCATATCTCATTCCATTGACGTTGGGATGGCAAAACCGGTGAAACAACGTTTTTACGCCGTATCTCCTGCAGTTCAAAAATTAATGTACCAAGAGTTGGATAGGATGTTGTCTCTGGGAGTCATCGAAGAGTCACAAAGTTCCTGGTGCTCACCGGTTACTCTTGTGCGTAAGGCCAATGGCAAAATCCGTCTGTGCTTAGATGCTAGAGAACTGAACAAGGCCACCGTTAAGGATGCGTATCCACTGCCTCTTATTAATGGATTGCTGGGTCGTTTGGATCAAACCAGATACATATCTGCGATTGATCTCAAAGACGCCTTTTGGCAAATACCTCTCGACCCGCAATCCAGAGATAAGACAGCGTTTACGGTGCCGGGGCGGCCTTTGTATCAATTCACCGTTATGCCTTTTGGGCTATGCAACGCGCCACAGACACTTTGTCGCCTAATGCATAAGGTTATCCCGTACCACTTGCACGATAAGGTCTTTGTGTATCTTGATGACCTTTTAGTAACATCAGCCACTCTTCAGGAGCATTTCCAACTGTTAAAGGAGATAGCGCGGCTCCTTACCGTCGCCGGGCTAACTATAAACCTGGTTAAAAGCAAATTTGTTTTGAGAGAAGTGGATTACCTAGGGTATGTTGTCGGTGATGGTTGCCTCCGCACAAACCCAGACAAATGTAAAGCGATATTGGAATTTCCTACACCTAAAACAACGAAACAAATTAGACGTTTTCTGGGAATGTGCGGATGGTACCGCCGTTTCATCAACAATTTTGCCTCATTAGCAGCTCCTCTCACAGATTTAACAGGTAAGGCCAGCAAGTCCGGGTGGTCTGTTGCAGCTGAGGCCTCGTTCAGTTCACTGAAGGCGGCGTTATCTTCAGCTCCCGTGCTAGCTAATCCTGATTACACGAAACCCTTCTATATACAGTGCGATGCCAGTACTGTCGGCGTAGGTAGTGTTTTATTTCAGACAGATACCGAAGGAAATGAACATCCCATTGAGTATATTTCCCATAAACTCAATGCGACCCAACGGAACTACTCGGTAACTGAGCTAGAATGCTACGCTGCAGTACTGAGTGTTAAAAAGTTTCGACCGTATATAGAAGGGTATCCTTTTGTGATATACACCGACCATGCCAGCTTACGTTGGTTAATGTCGCAAAAGGATCTGTCGGGGTGGTTAGCACGGTGGAGTCTGAAGCTTCAATCTTTTGATTTCCAAATTGGATACCGAAAAGGATCAGTTAACGTCGTACCTGACACTTTGTCTCGCGCATTTTACGATGAAACATCGTATTGTGAAGATAAGGCAGTACGTAGAAACAAGGAGAAATTAAGAGATCACCCAGGGAACGAGTCGCTAAATTTTAATCCATCCGAGCAATCTAGTCTAGCTGCAACTATTTCAAGTTTGAATACGTCAGATACTGTTCCTGTTCTTCACATCGATCTAGACTCTTCAGCGTTTCACGACGCTGAATACATAAGCCAAATAAGCAAAATTGAACAACTCAAAGATTGTGAGCACAATTTTAAGGTTAAAAATGGAAAACTTTTCATCGCTCCATCTTATGGTAAAAGATATTTTGGAACAGATTTGTCTGAGTGGAAACTAGTCGTTCCATCGCCCCTCACCCATGATCTGGTCGCTATGGCACATGAACCACCGACGTCAGCGCACTTGGGCATCAGTAAAACGCTTGAAAAGCTCCAGAGACAATTCTTTTGGCCTAAGATGTCGCTACAAGTAAAACAATATATCTCTAATTGTTCCCAGTGTAAAATGAATAAGCCAGTTAATTACACCACGCAACCTGTGATGGGATCAATGGTTGAATCTACTCGTCCATTCCAAAAATTATTCGTGGATGTTTTAGGACCATATCCTCGGTCTAAACGCCGGAATTCTTTTATATGCATAGTTTTGGACCATTTTTCTAAATTTGTTCTTGTTAAACCTTTGCGAGATGCTACAGCTTCTTTGTTATGCACCTTTTTGGAGAATGAAGTCTTTTTGCTGTTTTCCGTCCCCGAAGTCATCACGTCCGACAATGGTAAGCAGTTTACATCCAACTTATTTAAAGATTTGTTGGCAAAGTATGGTATTTTACATACACGAACTCCAGTATACTCCCCTCAGAGTAATGCTTCGGAGCGAGTTAACCGTACCTTACTTTCTGGGATCCGATCGTATATTAATGACCATGAGCATGGTGAATGGGGCAATCATTTACAGGAAGTGGCTGCCGCCTTGCGTAACGCCATATACGATTCGTTGCACTTTTCCCCTCACTATCTAGTGTTCGGTCAACACATGTCTTTACATGGGTCTGATTACAAACTGCGTAAATTAATCAGTTGTCTTGACTCAAACAAGGTTAACATTATTTCTAAGCCGGATAGGCTTGATCTCATCAAAGAGCAAATAAATCATTACCTCCGTGTTGCGCATGAGAAGGGAGCTCGGCAATATAACCTTCGGAGTAGTCACCGCTATTTTCAGGTAGGTCAACCCGTATTTATTCGTTGCTTTGCTCTAAGTAATGCAGCTAATAAATTTTCATCAAAATTGGGAGCAAAATTCAAACCGGCAATTATAACTTCTAAAGTGGGCAACGTGGCCTACAATGTTCAAGACTTATCAGGTAAACCAATTGGCTTATACCACGCCAAAGACATTCGCTATTGAGAAAAAAATAAATAGTCTGCCTTTGCAAGTCTCGTGTTTTCCTCCCGCTCAGATCGTGTAATTTATATTCTAGGCCCGGCTTTTAAGATCTCTTTTCTCGGGTGTGGGTCATTCCCACGTTTGTTACGCCACATCGGTGTGTCGAACTTTGAAATTCAAATGATCACCGAGGTAAAGGTTTTCGTATCACTCTATGAGCTTTTCTATTAGCTTTACTATTTCTCCATAGATGGTGATACGAATGAGTGAGAGGGAACCGAAAGCTGAAAAGAAATAAACACCACACTGGAGTGAAACCAGCAACAACAATAAAATAAAAACAAATGATATTCATCATGAAGTGGGAGAGGTCAGTTTTTATTGGGAATCCAATGTGACGAGTCAAAAATTAGTCATATTATAAATATTATTTGTGAATTATGTTGTAATTAAAATACCTAACAAGAAAATTTTTTTATTTTTTTCTTGTTGTAAACAAACTGCAAAATATACAGTGTATTTAATAAAAAATTTATTTAATTAAAATATTTACATAATGAATTAATTGTACTAAATTATAAGAAACAATAATAATAATATTAAGAATAAACGATAAATTGTGCTAAGTTTGTGGCATGTTTTTTTTTTTCTTCTCAAAAGTTAAGTTTGAGGAGTAAGTGTGGAAAAATGGCAGCCGAAAAATTGTAAAAGCCTAAAGAAAAAAAAACAAATAAACTAATAAAAGGACAAACAAACTATAAGAATAAGACACCGAACGGTATTTAGAAATCACGGAGTCAAGCAAATCTAGATTAAGCTCCGGTACTTAAGGTGATACGTTATCTCAAGGAACCGTTGTAAAGTCACCTCGTGGTCTAAATTTACACGAGTTCAGGTGGATCCAGGCGGACGGTTTTGCTGTACTTTGGACTAGGACTTCAGCAGCGGCCGGGAGTGGAGTTTCTAATCCGGATTTGGTGACGGAAAATTTTATTATTTTTCATTTTTTTTTTAATTTATTTTTCTATCTCTATATTGTGTGAGTGTTTTTTGGAGTTTGTTTACCGTGACTGTAATGAACTGCCCACTTTAATTATTTTATCCAACTGATTGAATGGTTGGTACACTCTTGGGTTTTTTCTTTCTTTTCAGCTTTCGCTTCCTTCCTATATCTACTCGGTGATCGTTTGGTTTCCTTGTTGTATGGTATTTTCTTTTATATCGCGTTCATTTTGAGTGAGAACATGAGTTGCTAAAGCGAGAATTAGGGTGTTGTTGGTATGGTGACGTGAAATACGTTAACCTTGGATTGGCGGTCATCGATGGACGGTCAACTCTGTGTTCCTCCTTTTCCTTTTGTGTTCCTAAAGCAGTTACTCAAGCTCCAAATATGCCTTGGTAAACCCCCACACCCAACCCTGAGTCTAGCCAGCTATAAAAACTGCTTCCAAGGCCTCTGTTTGGAGATTCTGTCTTCGCAATTCTGGGAACTACCCCAGTTCCCAGGATTTCGTTACAACACCCATACCCTTCATACATATATATGTGAATGTGTACATCTATCCTAACCCAACATACCTATATATGTATATGCCTACCCTAACCCTACAGCTCGGTCAACCTGACACAACATCGTCCCCGATGTTATTCCCAACTACTTAAAGTCAATCGACTCTTGCACAATTATAGCATTTATATGTACTTCAACAGATTTTATTCATTTATTTCAATTCATATAATTCATACAAAATCACTTCATCCTTAATTTTTTTTCTATCTATCTCCGTTATGATAACTCCTCCTCATTCTCTTCCTCTTGTCGCCTTTGCTCCTGTAACCAACATTCATATTATATTATATTAAAAAATACACCTGTTCTAACAATATTTGTTCGCCTCCCTCGCTTGTTTCTTGAACTGACTCCCTATCGTTTCCGTTTTCTCATATAACTTCATTCTCTCTGTGTCTACTACTCCTGCATAAGGTAATTTCCCCACCCGCATACCTTCAATATCTGACACTAAATATCTATCTTTCTCTAACGCTTTTTCTACTCTATATGGTCCCTTAAGTTTCCCGTATAATTTGCTGTTTTGCCCTACTACTTTCCGCCCCTTCAGCAAAATTAAATCCCCTTCATTGAACTTCTCCTCTGTCACCTTTCTATCTTTCTCTTTATTATAACTTTGTACTCGATCAATTTCATTTTTTGCCGCCGCCCTTCTTTCCTGCACCGTTATCTCTTCATGATTTAACATCCATCCAATCATCTATGTCAAATTTCTGCCCAAATCTTTGATCCGCACCAAACAATAATCTTGCTGGTGTTTCGCCTGTTGTACTGCTCTATTTATTTTTTTTTTTTATATTTCAAAAATTTATCTTATGTACTAATACAAACACATAATTGGACTAAACTAAGATATTTTTAACCTAGGTTATTTATGATCTTTGTACTGCTCTAATGTTGTGGTGTTCAAAAATACGACGAATAGTCACGCCACAATAGTGAAGTATAAACAAAAATAATCAAAAAAATATTTCGAGTCAAATTCTGTAAATTCGCTAGAACTGTTGCAACATAGCCTCACAATATATATAGAAACGAAATGCAACATACATCAAGTCCGGTCGCATATGCCTGATGAGATGGATTTGATCTTTTCGATCACACAACGAGTCAATGACGTCATCAGATCGAAACCGGCCTAGCGAAACGAATATTACAGACCACATACAAGATGCCATACATTTCAAGACAAACGTCTTCATCGGCTGGTTGATTCAGTCATCAATGCCACTCTGTGGAGTTCAAAGTTTAACTCCCGCCATTCATCATTAGCTGTCACGATTACAGCTCTCAGCATCATTATCATCACCCTTCAACAATGTTATTCATCACAAATTCTGCTTTGCTTAATAGTTTACACCATGCTACACCTTGCTGGTTCGCCAATATCGGTATTACTGGTCTATTAAATCTTTTCACCTGACCATTAGCTCTCGGAAATGCTGTCGCCACTTTCACAAGTATAACATTATTTTTCCTTCCCCAATCCTTAAATTTCTCTGCCGAAAAAGCAGTTCCTCTGTTTGACACCACTCTTCTCGGATACCCATACACTCTGCTGTAATCGTCCATTGCTTTTATTGCCCCTTTTTTCTTTGTTGATTTTTCCGGATACAATCTTATCCCTTTCTCGTTTTCTCCAGCGGTCCCAAGTGATCTATATGTACCGTATCAAATTATACCGGTATTCTCTCATAAATGTGTAATTTATGTTCTTTTCGTCCTGATTGAATTTCAAACACATCAAACACCTCTCCATGTGATTTTTCACCTTTTTTCTCATATTATTAAAAAAATAATTCCGCCTAATATTTTGACACGTTTTTTCTCTCCCATATGTCCCATCCCGTCGTGCATTTGGTGTATCACTCCGCCAATCATGTCCTCCGGTATAACTAATTGTAACCTGTTGCCGTCTTTTCTATATACCACGTTATCTCTTATCTCATAACCCTTTTTGTTTCCCATTAATATCTCTTCCTTTAACTTATTTAACTTGTTATCCTTCATTTGCATCACAAATAGTTTGACATTCCATTCTTCGACACTACTCTTCTATATTACATCTTCTTCCTCGTCAATTCCTGCTATCTCATCTGTTGTCAGCATATTTAATCTACTTAGAGCATCCGTATGTTTCAGCCTTTCCCCTTTCCGATCCTCAATTTCGAAATCAAACTCGTTTAACCATAGCGCCCATCTTTCTATTTTCGGGCTAACATCTCTTTTCGCCAATGTCATCTGCATAGCACTACAGTCAGTAACCAACTTAAACTTCAATCCGAATAGATATGCTCTAAATCTCTGAAGACTATACACCACCGCCAAGGTTTCTAATTCAAAACTATGTAATTTTTGTTCTGCTTTGATTGTCTTCCTACTATAATATGACACCGGATGCATTTGTCCGTCTTCTTCATCTTTTTGTAGTAGTATCGCCCCAAATCCTCCTGCTGACGCATCCGTGAGCAGTTCTGTTTCAGCTTTGTACGAGAATATTCTCAAAATTGGCTTCTCTTTTAGTTTTCCTGTTAACAAAATAAACGCCTCTTTATGTTCCCCTTCCCATTTAAACTTTTTATCCTTTATTATCGTCGCCAATGGTGCTATTAAATCCTTAAAGTCCTTTATAAACTTCCTAAAGTAACTCATCAGCCCAACAAATCTCTGTACTCCTTTTACATCTATAGGCCTTGGGTAACTTTTTACTGCCTCAACATGATGATCGCCTGGTGTGATACCCTTCCCGTTTATCCGATATCCCAAAAAATCTATTTTCGTCTTCAACCAATTACACTTTTTCAACTGTAACTTCACCTTATTTCTCGCCAATGTGTATAGAATTCTCCCCAACGTCGTCTTGTGATCTTCTAATGTTTTTGTCGCCACCACTATATCGTCCATAAAACACACCACGTTGTCGTCATCTACGAACTCCTTCAAAACTTTATCCATATATTTAATGAATGCCGCCGGCGCGTTGGCAAACCCAAACGGTAGCTTATTGTACTCAAACTGTCCTTGTGGCGTCATGAAAGCAGTATATTTCCTTGAACTTTCTTCTACATCAATATGATAAAACCCATTTCTTAAATCTAATGACGTGAAAAACCGTTTACCGTGCATCTTTTGTACTACGTCCTCGATTATTGGCATGGGATGATGTTCTTTTTCCACTATCCCATTTAGCCTTCTGTAATCCACACACATTCTAATTCGGCCATCTTTTTTCCTCACCAAAACTATACGACTAGCGTATTCCTAGTCGTTTCTTCTTATGATTCCCTCATTCAACAACTCCTTTACTCTTTTCTTAATTGCTCCCTGTTCCATTTGGCTTATTCTTCTTGGTTTCGAGTATACTACCTTATCCTCACCGCGTATTTATTGGCGCCTCTGCAAGATTACTCCCTTCTAGATAATTCCGTCTAAAAATATCCTCTATTTCCTTCTTTTCCGCCATCGTCGTCTTATCATCGCCAACTTCTAGCTCCCACACAACATTATCAGCTTCTCCTATATTAAACATTCCTAAGCACTTCACCTCTTCGCTTTCTTCTAATAATTCTGCTTTCACTTTATTTTGTCTCCCACCTCCCAACTCCACACTTGTAATATTATTTTTAAGCAAAAAATCCCGCCCTAAGATGACTTCACTGTTCATCGTTCTGTTTGGAACTACTAAAAGCCCTACCTCATGCTGTTTTTTCTCTATTTCTACCTTCGCCTCCACCTGACATAACACCTCTAACCTTGACTCATTAATTCCCCTTATATTCTGTGACTTTCCTTTGCTAATTAATTGCTTCTTAGTAGCTAATTTAAAAAATTTAAGCACTTTCTGTATCGACTAAAGCGTTGACCCTCGTTCTCCTATCGCCTGCTTCGATTGTTGCCATTATTTCGCCCCGTTTGACGCCCTTATCCTTTCTGCGACTCCACGCGATCCGTCTCTGCTTTCGGTCCAGTCTTCACCCTTCGAAATTATCGGCCCTATCGCCGTCTTTTCTGTTTTACACATGTATTGTGTATGTCCCACTCTTTGGCACTTGTAGCAAATGACCACATCCTTTGCCACCACGCAATACTTGGACACGTGTCCCGCCTTTCCATACCTATAGCATGTTACCGGCTCCCTGGCCGTTGGCACCGCCCTGCTTCCATCCCGTTCCTCTATCGCCCCCACCCACTGATCCAACTGTCGTACCTTTCTCCATAACTCCCTTTTCGTCATCATTGCCGCCTCCTCCAAATTCCTGGTTAATGTAACATTACTACTCCCCTTTATAATTTCTCGTACCACATCCTCCTCTTCCAACCGCCCCATGGATAGGTCCTCCATTTCCAGGAAGTAACTAGTTAATGTCTGCCCTCGCCGTCTTTTCATTGAGCTCAATTTCTCGATTATCGCTCCTACCGATTTCTTTACCGAAAAGTCCTCCACTAACCCCATTCTCAACCTGCTCCATGATAGCCCCTCCTTGTGTCGGCTCTCAAACCATCGCTTCGCCATCAGCATCATCCTCTCCTCTACACCATATCCGCTCATTATTTCCTCTGCCGCCTCAATCCATTCTTCCACCGTTGTTCCTCCACTCTTATCCGGATCGAATTCCGTCAATAAATTCTTCACATCTCCTATTTGTAATCTTTATGTACCTTTGCTCTCCTTATCGATCACCCTCGACGTCTCCTCTATCTTCATGCTGTTCAGTTCGCCGCTCACCTCTAATAGTCTTTCCTCTAACGCTAAATTATTCCTCTCCAACGTGCTCGCCTTTTTTCCTTTCGTATTCACTTATATCGTGTTGTGGCGTTACCTTCCCCTCGATCTCACCACGCCACACGTGTTCTACCGTCTTCTGCCCGCCCGTTTCCTCGAACGCGTTGTGCTCTGTTTCGTTATATGTCGCATCCTTGTACGCCCTCTTTTCCCCCTTTGGGGTACTCGCCGCGCGGTTACCCACATTTGTGAGATCCGCGGTGTAACCATCTGAGCTCTCTTCCGCCATTCCGTGTTGTTATCTTTGCTTTATATAAAAAAACAGACTCGAGATCTCACTTCTGATCTGTAGGACGGCTTCAACATATATTAAAACAACTACTTTATTAATCTTTTTTATTACTCTTAATATTCACAACCTTCGTCGTCTTTGGTTTATTCCAGAGTGTCCCTTTCTTTTCCGTATCGCCTTTTTCATCTTTTACAGCAGTTGCCCTAAGTGCTATCACCTATTAACCCTACTCCCATTATTGCTATAAACCTATCTCACCCATACCCTTCATACCTATATATGTGTACATCTATCCTAACCCTACATACCTTTATATGTATATACCTACCCTAACCCTACACCACAATCGTGAAAAACAGTGATCGAACCGTGGTTTGGATTCTCTACTAATGGAAATCGTAACAATTGGTAACAGCGGTGAGATTATGAACATCGGTGAGACATGAAACTACTAGAGTTGAAAGTGTCGGAGCTGAAAAATGTACGGGGTTTTCCTACAACGGACAGTAAAGTTGAAATACAACAGGTGACAACAAGCTGTGTTAGAAGAAAATGTGGATCCAGACTAGTACGAGTTTATTATTGGTGCAGTAAAAATGCAGATGATACGAAAACAGGGCAGCAAATGACGGAACAACAATTGCTCAATCAACTACAATTGAACATTTCCGGGCCATAACAAATTTCGATAGGGAGCAGTTAATGACTAGATACAACAAATGATAGCCAATCAGGGACAAATGAAGACTGCTATCGACCAAGAAAAATTGGAAACCTAAATGAGAACCAAACAAGAAAATCGTAATTAAGGGAAATCGTAACAATATTTTCGTACAACTTCTCAAAAGCATTAGGTAATACCAAAGATTTTTTTACATAAAGATGACCCAACCAAAGCAAGTCACTATGTAGCGGAACCCAGAATAATAATTTTTGTATTTTAAAATGTTACTCTGATTGAACTATCTTTTTAGTATATAATAATCTTTGGTAATACATATACGAGGATGATAATTAATTACCCTTTATTAACATTAAAACTCCTCTACCATTGGTAGTAGATGTAGCCTTTCCACTACAATCATAACAAATAAATTTTAACCGTAGGTAAGTTAAACTCATAATGATCAATAAATGTGTTTTTTAATTTTACCACGAGCACTTCCCTTAATAGATAAAGCATTTGGCATATTATGCCATACTTTTCAGTTAATGCTTTTGTGAAAGATATGTAATTAAAACACATGTACTGAAAGGTAATTAAAACACGTGTACTTAATGTTTTACAAGATTAGGGAAAGGTGACCGAACAAAAAATAATATTATCTATTTAATATTTCAATTAATTAAATTTTAGTGTTAAGGTATAATATATTTATCACAATTTATTTATTACATGACTAATTTAAACCAAGTTCTACAAATGTCATAAATATTTTGTGGAATTCGGGTTCGAAATGGGTTTTTCAAGTTCTGCAATCTGTAACTATGCCATTCTTATGGTTTTTTGTATTGATGGCAAACGATATGACGATTATCTATGTAATACGTTGATATGAATTCGGTTAACATAAGTTTGACATACAATAATTAAATAAATAAAAGCATGTCTAACAGTGACCATTTAAATGAAGCAGTATGGACGAAAATGTTTGGTAATTATAAAGGCACAGATGGTCCCTCCAATCGACTGTTTAAAAATGTTTGTCAGTGCATAATGTAATTAATTTTACTGTTAATTTTCTAGAATTAAATTTGAGATCGAGGCTTGATCATCATCTAATTATAAATTAAATTGAATTACTTGTAAACAGTTATCGCGAATAATTAAAATCTAATATTGAATTATTGATTAATGAAAAACAATCAAAGGATTGAGTAGTAATTAGTTTTGATAGATACAAATCGGTATATGTACTTGGAAAATCGAATAACATTAATCTAATTTCATCCAGTAAGAGAAAACTACAACAACAATAACTAAACTTTATGTTATCTACTATCGCTGCTTCGACAAATTGATTTTATAGTTTTATTGTTCTAAGACGATAGTTTGAACTTAGATTACATTATTATTATTTTTTGTATATGGTTTATTAGTTTTTCGATCAGCTCAGCTCGGTGATGAAAAAAAATACGAAAACAATGTAATTTGGTTGTTGTAGAATATCAACAAACAAAAAACTTTTCTCATATTGTTTGTCTGTTGATAAGTAATTTTTTCTAGTTTTTCGCAGAAAAACAACTAAACTAGTATCATTCTTTTCCATCGCAGATACACATACACACATACATATATTTATATTCTTGTAATATATTATAATCAAATATTAAAAAGAAAATGAATTATATTATATTAAAATTGAATTTTTTCGTATTTTTCAAATTGATAACAAAACAAAATCTGTTATCTATCAGTTTTAGCAATATGTTGCACCGTATAATAAATATATGGATATAAGACAGGTTGGTTTGGGTGCTATTAATTATAATTTAAGCTAGAAGTATAGAAAAATAAAATTCAATTTATAACCCGATGGCGGTTTATAAACATATATGTGATCCAATATATAGAAAATGCATGGCAGAAATAAATTCAAAATGAATGTATCTAATCCACTCGTATAGTATAGCAGATGAACCACGGAAAGCAAAATATTTTCACAAATTTACAAGCAACAAAGCTCAATGTAAAAAAAAATCTCTCGCTCATACCCAGAAACATTTTTTATTCCATTAAAAATTCAACAAGCTGTCTGAATCTATAATTGAATTTAAATTTTAGATCAAGAATTTTCGTATTCTTTTCCTTTTCATATCCCGTCGAAATTCAAATGTTTACAGATTTAAAAAAAAAAGAAAATTTCTATCTGCTCTTTTCTTCGGATATACAAATATGTATGTACTATATATAGAGACGAAGCTTTAATTATTATAGGGATGATGCTTTAAAATTGGAATATGCAAATGTGATGTTGTAAAATAGTATTTTCTAATCTTCTAATTTATTTCAATGTACTGCTATTTTGACGGCGCTTTTGTTGTTGCATTTGGATTTTGTTTGTTCGGTATCTACATAAATTATTGTACGACGGGATAATTAGCATGTCGGAAAGTTTACAATTTATTGTTTATTTTATTTATTTAACAGACATCAATGGAAAATAGCGTTCTTAAAGAAGATTCATGAGTTTTTCTTGTTTAAATTAATACAGATTGTCCACGATTTGACGGGTCACATTTCTTTATTAACAAAGTTAATGAAATATTTCTATTTATTTAGAAAAATTTATGATAAAACGTTTATATCTTAATGGATTTGTATAAGATAAGATTCTGTGTTTGTTGGTAGTTTTGATAATAATCTTTTATAAAATGAGAATAATCCCATAGTCGGTTACACTGATAAATGCATTGCAGTGATTGCCTAGCTCAGTTAGATAAGATTTTTTACAAACTAAACACAGAGAATTACAATTACAGTTAAAAATATCAACAAAAACAAAAAAATCGGATACCGCCTAAATAACAATGACCCCCCGCTTAAGTACTCGGATACGAGATTGAGGATCAGCACGTGGAACGTGCAGTCACTAAGAAAACCTGGCGCGTTGGACGGCCTTATCACATGTATGAAAGAGTATCGGCTGGAACTCGTAGCGCTCCAAGAAACTCGATATCCTAAAAGTGGAGTCCATGTGTCCCAAGGCTATACGTTACTACACAGTGGAGATGACCTCGGAAATCTTGGAGTTGGCTTTCTCATTGGGCCGCAGGTAAAAGAGGCTGTCTTGGACTTTCAAGCAGTCGGTAATCGAATGTGTAAGCTTCGCTTGCACATGAGATTAGCCAACCTGTCAATTGTCCGTATACATGCGCCCACTGATGTAAGCCAACCCCAAAATAAAGACTCATTTTACAATAATTTGGATAATCTGATGGGCCCTATACCTGAGCACGATATCAGATTGGTGATTGGTGACTTAAATGCTAGAGCTGGCAGAAATCAGACCGACTTATGTAACAACATAGGTCCGTACTCCCGACACGAAACTGCGACCGAAAAAGGGGAAAGAATGATGTACTTTGCGATCGCACATGATCTCCAAGTGGCAAGCACATTCTTTCCCCATAAAAGCATCCATTTGGAAACATGGACACATCCACGTAAAACATCCGGAAGCCAAATTGACCACGTGTTAATTTCAAAAGACCGGGCTCGGGTTGTCCAAGACGTGAGATCGTATCGGTCGTCAACCAAATTCGTAGGCAGTGACCATTTTATGGTTGCTGCAAAGCTACGATGGAAATTTTCGTACAAGTCAAGGAGGACAGGAGAATATGTAACGCGATTCTCCTGTGAAGGTCTGATAAATGAAGAAACGCAACGAAAATATCAAGATCTTGTCAGTAATAGCATTTTACGATCCAATTACCAATCTGATGATGTGAACAGTGTCTGGGAAGTATTGAAAACCTCGGTTGTCGATCTGCCCAGCACACTCTCGGTATAGTTAAAACTAAGCCCAAAAATGATTGGTTTGATGAGGAGTGTCGTCTAGCTGTTGAGCAACGCAATATAGCCTATAATGAAGCGCAGACTCGGTTTACAATTGCAAGGAAAAACATGGCAGTTCTTGCTAGGAGGACAGCTTAACGCATTTGTAGACAGAAGAAGCGCGAATGGTGGAAGGCCAAGGTCTTAAGAGTACAACAACTCAGCAATGAGCACAATTCGCGTGGTTTCTTTAAAGGAATCACCGAATTGCACAATATCTTAAGATCTCGGTCAACTGCCATTCGGGAACAGGATGGAAACCTCTGTGTTAACGTCGATGCGGTACTCGATACATGGCGTGAACATTTTTCTGATCTACTCAATGTTCCACATGTATCACAAGCTGTATTTGAACACCCTCAAATACATACCGCGGAGATGTTCATTGAGGATCCATCCTTTGAGGAATTCACAATGACCATGCAGAGATTAAAGAAAAATCGTTCACCAGGGGTTGATTGCATTAATTTAGAGCTCTTGATATTCGGAGGGCTAACTTTGTGGAACTGTCTTTTCGGCCTTGTTCGATTGGTATGGCGAAATAAAGTTATGCCTGATGAATGGAAAGTGGCCGCGTTATGCCCAATATTCAAAAAGAGTGATCGCATGAAATGCGAGAACTATCGCGGTATAGCTCTCCTTTGTACACTGAAAAAAATTGGTTCGAGATATTTACTAACTTTGCTTAGTAAAATTTTATTTGCGAATAGCACAAATCATTTTTAAAGTTTGTATGTGCAGTTTAAAAATTTGCTGTGTGGTAATTACAATTGATTTCTGATTATTAAAAACTTAGATTAGTAATATTCAAACAAACCTCTATTGTAATATTTACAATGTGATTAGTAATAATAACAAAATAATGTAAATTTTGAGAGAATATATATTTTGAGAGTAGTTTATATTCTCTCAAATTTTGCTTTGTTTTATAATTATTACTAATGGCATTGTAAAAATTACAATGAGGGTTTGTACGAAAATTAATTAGAAATCAATTATAATTATAACACAAAAAAATTGTAAACTGCACGTGCAAATTTTAAAAATAATTTGTGCTATCCCATAGTAAAAATTCACAACAGCTGATTGTTTATAACATTGCTATAAGGAAAGGTTGGATGCCGAAAGCATTTAGCTCATCATTTGTTTAGCTCTTTAGGAATCGTTTTATATTAAATAATTCTATGGAAACACCAATAAAAATGTAGATTGCATACATACATTGTATTTTTTAAAGTTAAAAAACCAAGAATATTGCTTTCACTTGGTGCAAAATGGAATTCGTAGCAATAAATTTAAATCTATTGTAATCATTCCTATAAAATTATTGTTTTTAATTATTGACATGCTATGTGTTTCCTGATTTCTGCATTTTATATTCAACTCGCAACAACCAATTTTCATCAAAAATAGTGTTACTCTCGAGTAATTACATACTCTTCGGAAATATAATATCATCCCAGTCAATCGTCAAATAGCATGTAAAATTTTAAAAATCGTACGATACCGGTACAAACATTACTTATCCCATTCCGACAATAATGTAAAGTTTACTATTTGCCAACTAAATGTATTCAAATGATTAGTAAAATACAGAAAGCTTAGTGTATTATTCCTAAGCATTTGTAGTTGTTCTCCCACCTTTTAAAAATATTTTTGCCAAACCAAACGCAGTTGAAATGTTTGTCTCATAATCTCAGTACATCCGTGAATTTAGTGTAGATGCATAGACATGCAGAGTAACAATTAGAAAAGTGATTAATTAAAAATGTTAAAGTTTTATAATTATTCCAGGTAAGTAGGTGTTGGCTATTAATTAAATTAGTGTTAAGTTTAATAAGTGGTGTGTTTTACTCAATAAATCTGTCACAATAAGGCAAAAGGAAAAAATCGAGTGACGCTATTTTTAATAATTCAGTATACATTTTAATTCAGTGTTTTTATCGATATAAGAACTGTATTAAAATGAATAATTGAATATAATAACGCAGAAAATTGTATCCCCACGCGACTTTCATGAACACTAAGCTAATTTAAATTTTCCATTTGTCTTATTACCACAAAAATAATAGTTTATTTATATAGAAGACGCCGTATATGCGGCCATTTTAACGCCAAAAAAACAATTTGGAAATTGGTAAGTATTTCGCATATTACTAAGCAGTAGTAAAATAGTTCTATGTATGCTGAGTAGTTGAATTAAATTAAAGTTTATTTTTTTAAACCGTATACATATGTGTACTTATGTTAGATGTTTATTATACCTATACATATGTTATATTTTTAACCATAATTGATATAAAAACTTTAGTTCTAGGGTTGCTTTACAATTACTATATAACCAAATAAATATTTTTTTTATTAAGTCTCAGAGAAGCATGTTTCGACAAATGAATACCAGGTCCAACAACAATTCCATAAAGAAACAGGTCAGTTCAACAATATTTTTGATAAAACAAACATATTTTAAAATATATTTATTAATTTACAGGTGGAAATGTCTAAGCACATTCATATATTCATTGCTTGCTATCAACAGTACTAATATAACCATTTACCGTTGAAAATGCTGGCACAAATCCAGGTAAATATTCTTAAATTAAAATAAAATGCTAAAATTAACGCATGTCTTCTCCAATTTCCAGATTCCTTGAATGCAAAGCTGTTATCCTCCTTCAATTTTGACCTGGTCAAAGAAAGTTGCCCACGCTATTTAGTAAATGAGCAACCAAAAATGAAAATTTTTATACCTTGATTCATCATGTTTTATTGAGATTTTTTTGGATGATTGTTTAATTAGCTAATTTATATAAATTTAAATTATGCCCATTAAATTCTGTAAGAGTTTTGTAGCTTTAATTATCTAAATAAAATTAAAATATTTGGAATTTTAATGTCTTATTTAAACAATATTCAATTTATAATATGCATATCGTATAGCTATATATATATATATATATATATATATATATATATATATATATATATATATATATATATATATATATATATATATTTATATATATATAAATATATATATATATATATATATATATATATATATATATATATATATATATATATATATATATATATATATAATATATATATATATATATATATATATATATATATATATATATATATATATATATACATATATATATATATATATATAAATATATATACCACGCTTTGTAAATACTACATATGCTTAAACGATTAAAAGCTGAGTAATATTTTATAGCAAATATTACATTGCTTAGTGAAAACTTATTTACAATTCTTCTGCTTATAAAACTTATGCTTTACTATTATTACAAAGCATTTAGATGAAATGCGATGAATAGTAATAGTAAAAATTACCTAAACTGTGTAAATATAACACATCAATTATAGGTTGTTTTAGTAAAAGCGGTTTACTGTTATCCCAAAAAATAGCGAATCGCATAGTAACAACTACTATTTTTAATTAAATAAAGCAAATCAAAAAAAAAATTATAAAATAACTAAACTACTAAGCATTTAGTAAGATTTAATCAATTTACTTTACGTTATTTGATAAGCGCTTAGTTGGCTGAAAAACTATTAAATTTTTATGAGTATTTACACTGCTTTTTGGTGAAGAATGCAAATCATTTCTTTCAGTGTACAGCATATAAGTTACTGTCATACATTATCTTTGGAAGAATTACTCCTCTAGCGGAGGAAATTGTCGGTGACTACCAAGGAGGATTCCATCCAAATCGGTCAGTCACTGATCAAGTTTTTTCGCTACGGATGATTCTTTCCAAGTACTACGAAACATCTCGCGATGTACACCAGGTATTCCTAGATTTCAAGCAAGCCTATGACTCGATCAATTGAGAGAGGCTATGGTATGCGCTTGAATATTTAGGAATACCAAACAAATAAGTACATCTGTGTAAAATGACAGTAACGCAGTCACAATGCTGTGTCAAAGTTGAGAACAGGCTATCGAGATTTTTTGCAATCACTACTGGTGTTCGACAAGGAGATGCGCTGTCCCCGATACTTTTTAATCTCATGTTGGAATACATCCTTCGTAAAAGTGAAACACCTCAGGACAACATCTTATTCCGCCAATCCAATCAACTCCTTGCATATGCAGATGGTATCTGTGTGATTGGATTAAATGGCAACGGAGTGAAAGAGATACTTGATCCACTGGAACAGTTTTCAGCTTCCGTTGATCTCAAAATCAATGAGTCCAAAACCAAATATCTGATCTCTGGTTTTCGAGACCAAGACGCAATTGATTTCAGTAGTGGAAACCACACGTTTGAAGGAGTGATGAGATTCAATTATCTTGGATCTCTCATCACTCACGATAATAGTGTGGGAGAGGATATCAAGGTTCGCCTTGCTGCTGGCAATCGGGCTTTGTATCCTCTACGTCCACTGCTGAAATCAAAATATCTTGCAGATACGGATAAGCTGAAACTGTACAGAGTGTTGATCAGACCCGTTGTCATGTATGGATGTGAGAGTTGGACCTTGACGGATGAGTACGAAAGATGGCTTCTAACATTCGAGAGGAGAATCATGCGTGTGATATGTAGCCCAAAACGTGACGTTGATAGCACTTACCGAGTGCTTTTCAATCACGAAATCAGGAATTTAATGCAAATTCCTGATATCGTGCATGAAATTAAAGGACAGCGAGTACGCTGGCTCGGACACGTTCTGCGTGCTGATCCAAACCGAATGATACAGCGAACCTTTAAGGAAGAACCGCCTTTCGGTAGGCGAAGAGGTCGCTGTCGGCGACGATGGCTTCACGGCGTAGGGAGCGATCTGGCATCTTTAAACTGCCTACAACGGTTTGAAGAGCTGGCTCGTGATCGAAACCGTTGGAGTCAGATTGTTGACACGGTACGGGCCAATAATGGCCTGTAAAAACCGACAAAAAAAACACAGAGAGAATAAATTACCTTTAATAATAACAGTGAAGGAATAAAAAAACCCATATTTAAACCCTAAATCAGTTGCAGTTTATGTTGGTGCTCATTTATAGAGAGAGATGTCCAACGCTTCAAGCAGTAATATAGTTGGTTTCAGCTTCAGATAATACTGCCCAACAAATAATTAACGAAGCAACTCGAATGCACTTTTTTTTTTTGCGGTTTTTACGGGCCATTATTGGCCCGTACCGTGTCAACAATCTGACTCCATCGGTTTCGATCACGAGCCAGCTCTTCAAACCGTTGTAGGCAGTTTAAAGATGCCAGATCGCTCCCTACGCCGTGAAGCCATCGTCGCCGACAGCGACCTCTTCGCCTACCGAAAGGCGGTTCTTCCTTAAAGGTTCGCTGTATCATTCGGTTTGGATCAGCACGCAGAACGTGTCCGAGCCAGCGTACTCGCTGTCCTTTAATTTCATGCACGATATCAGGAATTTGCATTAAATTCCTGATTTCGTGATTGAAAAGCACTCGGTAAGTGCTATCAACGTCGCGTTTTGGGCTACATATCACACGCATGATTCTCCTCTCGAATGTTAGAAGCCATCTTTCGTACTCATCCGTCAAGGTCCAACTCTCACATCCATACATGACAACGGGTCTGATCAACACTCTGTACAGTTTCAGCTTATCCGTATCTGCAAGATATTTTGATTTCAGCAGTGGACGTAGAGGATACAAAGCCCGATTGCCAGCAGCAAGGCGAACCTTGATATCCTCTCCCACACTATTATCGTGAGTGATGAGAGATCCAAGATACTTGAATCTCATCACTCCTTCAAACGTGTGGTTTCCACTACTGAAATCAATTGCGTCTTGGTCTCGAAAACCAGAGATCAGATATTTGGTTTTGGACTCATTGATTTTGAGACCAACGGAAGCTGAAAACTGTTCCAGTGGATCAAGTATCTCTTTCACTCCGTTGCCATTTAATCCAATCACACAGATATCATCTGCATATGCAAGGAGTTGATTGGATTGTCGGAATAAGATGTTGTCCTGAGGTGTTTCACTTTTACGAAGGATGTATTCCAACATGAGATTAAAAAGTATCGGGGACAGCGCATCTCCTTGTCGAACACCAGTAGTGATTGCAAAAAATCTCGATAGCCTGTTCTCAACTTTGACACAGCATTGTGACTGCGTTACTGTCATTTTACACAGATGTATTTATTTTTTTTTGGTATTCCTAAATATTCAAGCGCATACCATAGTCTCTCTCGATTGATCGAGTCATAGGCTTGCTTGAAATCTAGAAATACCTGGTGTACATCGCGAGATTTTTCGTAGTACTTGGAAAGAATCATCCGTAGCGAAAAAACTTGATCAGTGACTGACCGATTTGGACAGAATCCTCATTGGTAGTCACCGACAATTTCCTCCGCTAGAGGAGTAATTCTTCCCAAGATAATGTATGACAGTAACTTGTATGCTGTGCAAAGGAGAGCTATACCGCGATAGTTCTCGAATTTCATGCGATCACCCTTTTTGAATATTGGGCATAACGCGGCCACTTTCCATTCATCAGGCATAACTTCATTTCGCCATACCAATCGAACAAGGCCGAAAAGACAGTTCTACAAAGTTAGCCCTCCGAATATCAAGAGCTCTGAATTAATGCAATCAACCCCTGGTGAACAGTTTTTCTTTAATCTCTGCATGGCCATTGTGAATTCCTCAAAGGATGGATCCTCAATGAACATCTCCGCGGTATGTATTTGAGGGTGTTCAAATACAGCTTGTGATACATGTGGAACATTGAGTAGATCAGAAAAATGTTCACGCCATGTATCGAGTACCGCATCGACGTTAACACAGAGGTTTCCATCCTGGTCCCGAATGGCAGTTGACCGAGATCTTAAGATATTGTGCAATTCGGTGATTCCTTTAAAGAAACCACGCGAATTGTGCTCATTGCTGAGTTGTTGTACTCTTAAGACCTTGGCCTTCCACCATTCGCGCTTCTTCTGTCTACAAATGCGTTTAGCTGTCCTCCTAGCAAGAACTGCCATGTTTTTCCTTGCGATTGTAAACCGAGTCTGCGATTCATTATAGGCTATATTGCGTTGCTCAACAGCAAGACGACACTCCTCATCAAACTAATCATTTTTGGGCTTAGTTTTCACTTTTCCGAGAGTGTGCTAGGCAGCATCGACAACCGAGATTTTCAATACTTTCCAGATACTGTTCACATCATCAGATTGGTAATTGCGTAAATTGCTATTACTGACAAGATCTTGATATTTTCGTTGGGTTTCTTCATTTATCAGACCTACACAGGAGAATCGCGTTGCATATTCTCCTGTCCTCTCTGACTTGTACGAAAATTTCCATCGTAGCTTTGCAGCAACCATAAAATGGTCACTGCCTACGAATTTGGTTGACGACCGATACGATCTCACGTCTTGGACAACCCGAGCCCGCCCTTTTGAAATCAACACATGGTCAATTTGGCTTCGGGATGTTTTACGTGGATGTGTCCATGTTTCCAAATGGATGTTCTTACGAGTAAAGAGTGTGCTTGCTACTTTGAGATCATGAGCGATCGCAACGTACATCATTCTTTCCCCATTCTCGGTCGTGCCGGGAGTACGGACCTATAGTGTTACATAAGTCGGTCTGATTTCCGCATTAAAGTCACCAATCACCAATTTGACATCGTGCTCCGGTATAGAACCCATAAGATTATCCAGATTATTTTAAAATGAGTCTTTATCCTGGGATTGGCTTACATTAGTGGGCGCATGTATACGGACAATTGACAGGTTGGCTAATTTCATGTGCAAGCGAAGCTTACACATTCGATTATCGACTGCCTGGAAGTCCAAGACAGTCTTTTTTACCTGTGGCCCGATGAGAAATCCAACCCCAAGATTTCCGAGGTCATCTCCACTGTTTTGCAACTTGGGACACATGATCTCCACTTTTAGGCCGTCGAGTTTCTTGGAGAGCTACGAGTTCCAGCCGATACTCTTTCATGCATGTGATAAGGTCGTCCAACGCGCCAGGTTTTCTTAATGACTGCACGTTCCACGTGCCGATCCTCAATCTCGTGTCCTAGTACTTAAGCGGGGTTTGGTTTTTTTGTTGTTTTGGCGGTATCCGATTTTTTTATTTTTGTTGACATTTTTAACATTTTCACTTTGTTTACGGATGCGGGTCGTCAGCCCAGCGATCGAACCAGATTTAGTCGCCTCCTACGACAAGCTCTGGATACTGTGGTGGTATTCTATGGGTATCATGTTTCAATCGTAATATTTACGAAACACAATGCCCCCAACCACAGGGCAAACTCGAATGCACTACTTCGATCAAACTTAGAATATCTTCATAGAAATTATTGGACTATATTCGAAAAGGTATATACCAGTGTCAAAGAGACAAGTTTTATTTTATTCCAGCCAGTGAATTAAACTGAAGATTAGCGTCAGAACTTCAGACGTTCCACAAGGTGTAATCGATTAATTATAGTAATGATTGTTTGTGTGCAAAAGATTTGTCAGTCAAAGCTACTTATCATTGCATAATATTATATAATTTATTGAGTTTAGTGTAGTAAATTATTTTATCTTAAAAAAACTGTTTTTTAAGATAACCATCTGTGATACATAATTCAAGGAAAGCGATAATTTAGAAGAACATAAATTTTGCTGCAAATAATAAATGGAGTCGCTTATATTTCATGGTTTTATGTCATCAACATGTAATTTAACCTTAATAGTAATTTTTAATTATTTGTTTATAATAGTGACATAGAATGAGGGATGTCATTGTCATGCCATGACTTTCTTGTCAGGGGTGAATAAATTTTGAACTTAAAACTTTAAAATAAATTTCATAAAATAAAATAACATGGGATTGATTTTCAAAGTATAGAACCTGGTGCTGCTTCATTGCGACCATCTACCCAACGACCAGAAAAATGTATAATCATGTCACGACAAAAAGTAAAAAATATGTGTCCAGGATGAGACGTACCAATTATTGAACTAGCAGTGGAAGCAGTTGGATATACACTGTGACAATCGGGTTTGAAATTAAATTCTGTGTTTAAACATTGAATTGCACAAAGTGTCTATATCCGTCTTTATTAACATATATTTCTTTCCAAGGAACAGTTGAAAGCTAGTCATCGATTGCATTCTAGCGTACTGAAACCATGAGTAATTATTTTTTTTTTTTTATTTATTTATTTATTTAGATAAGAAATCCATGTTTTTGTTTATACAATTAATTACAAAAATAAAAACTTAACACTATGAAATTAAACTACAATAAACATTTATTCTTATAATATAATTTAATATTTTGCTTAAATTTTACTAAAGAATTTTCATTCTTTATTTCGTTTGGCAATTCATTATACATTATTAGACCTTTGTACATAAGCATATTTTTTACTTTATCATTTTTATAAAAGTCCAAACTAAAATCACATTGATTTCTTAAGTTATACTTATGAACCTCATGCACATATTTCAATTTATCACTTATATAATTAGGTAACAGTCCATTCTTGATTTTGAAAACTAAAATTAAAACATTCATATTAATTAATTGTTCTACGTTTAACCAATTTAATTTATCTAGCATTGAATTTATATGTGCATATCTGCTAGTTTTTAAAATACCACGCATTGCTTTATTTTGCAATTTTTGTAGCCTACTAAGCATCTGTTTGTTACTTAAAAATAAAATAGATATTAAAGAGGGTTTTCTTGGTTATTTACGTTTAATGACCAATCGCCTGACCAAGTTAACTACTCGATGTGGTAAATTTGAAAGCATAACAACTCACTTATGTTTTAATATGCAGAATGCGTTTACGAAGCGACTCCGTGAATGTTAATTTTGACATCGGTTGTTATTTATTTGACTAAATGATTGTGGCGAGTCCTGATTAATGCCTCCGCAAGTTGATGGTGAATGTTCACCGTAGGCCTCTTCAAGCAAATGACGTGCTTCAGTTGCGTTTTTTTTATCAAATTGAACAGACAAGCAAGACTTCCCTCAAATGCTTTTTGTTTGACACAAAATTCGACGTTTTCGTTATAAGAAAATATATTTTTGCGTTTCGATATATGCTGGTATTACATCTGGCTATCGTCAACAACTCAACAACTGTCCACGCTATGAACAAAACACAACCTCAGACATAAATGTCTACTACATGTGTCGCTAGCACCATCTTTGCTTTTTAATAATTATCAATTGACATTAATGTGATAACAAGTTTAAAGCTGTTTAAGTACATGTAAAGATGGCCGTCTATTTTAAGTTCCTGTAAAAAATTTCATCACACTGCATAACTCATTATTATTAAAATTTGTCTAAAATCCTATTTGTGTTAAAAAGTTAAATATTTAATTTCATAAAAAAAACTAAGCAATATTTAAGTTCTTGAGATGCTATAAATTTGTCCGTATTTGTCCTAATTTTATCCTTATTAGAAGAACATTTTGTTTTTTTCCTAGTACTATTTTTCCCAAAATAGTGAATAAAAATGCATTGTGCTTTTTTTCCTCTAAAGTTAGTATTATCACAATAATTCACTTGTTCACCACTGTTATTTCACTACTAGATTACTCTCACTTATTATTTTACTTCTTTTTCCGATTTTAACTTATAGCGATTTAAATTCAAAATTATTCAATACGCTCTTTGTCCGTGTATTTACACCCAATTCGCCAGTTTCTAGATTTTAACACAATTATCTAAATGAAAAGTTACCAACCTAACATTGCTGCCGAGTGGCATCGAAGTCGAGACGATTAAAACGCGTAATGCTATAAAATCTTCAACAGACCTTGTTGCTCCATACAAAGGTGCCAATTTTTATTCCAGAGCTGTGCTATTGGTTCGTATTTAAACTTGTGAGCGCCGACGAAAGTCAGAAGACCAATATAAGCTAAGAGTTCTTCCTCCTGTAGCGGTTTCAGATCAATGGTTGTATATCAGGATCCGATGTATTGTATTTACTACATTTGTTCTAAACCTTTCTATTGATTTTCCTACAAATTATAGTTTGCATTGAGGTGTTAACATTAAGCTGCACTCACATCTGTGGTTTTATCGATGATAATGCAAAATTTTTGACTTTTAAGTTCGTTGGCCACGTAATGCTGGCTCTTTTCACGCAAAACATCTTTTACTATAGTATATACCTTCGTTCGGCTACATTTTACATTCTGGACTATTTTAGAATCAAGGCCATATTTACTTTAGTAAATTTGAAAGAAAATTCATCAATGAAAAATGCAAATGAAACATCAAGCAAAACATCACCAATATCATTTCCATTTCCTTGATTTTTCGTTTTTATGGGTAGTGTTCGCGTCAAGACGTAGAAGGTGTGATTTTATATTTGTAAATGTGGTGTCGCATACCTTGCAGAATTAACGTTCGTTACGGAATTCGATCCACGGAAAATCTTCAAACTACTGGGAACAAAGGGTTCTAATTGGTTTAGTTTTCTGAGCAACGATTTCGTTTTCGTTATCCGCATTTGACTCTGAAAGATTAATTGCTGTATCTTTCGATTTTACTACATAACTTGCCGCTGATCTACAAAATAACTTGAAAAAACCCATTTTAAACTCACTTTTGAAGTACTTAATCTGTATTTACTTACATAGAAGAACAACTCGAAGAAAATGACGAGGACTTTTAAGGAAATAAACCAAACCAATTAATAGATAAGAATTAAGTTGAAATGAGAGTATGAACATTTTGAAAACTTTCGTAACATGATTATGTAACGTTACTTACTAACTTTTCAACAAAGTGTGTAATTTACAACAAAATGTATCCATTAATTTCAATTAAAATGTATAGTTTTTAGAAAATGGATCCACTGTTAATAAAATGTATGCATTTCAGCTGTTATCTTTTTTTTATATATCCAGTATCTATTTATTTTATCCAAGTATTAACTGTGTTACCAGCAAATCATTAATAATTAAACCAATCAATACATTAATTGAAAGTCTTAAATGGTCAGTAAATTTAGATTTAAATGATAAAAGCAGTGATGGTCATCGCAAATACTAAGGAGAAAATATCTAGAGATCACGTATAATCACTTTAAAAATATTCAGTCAACTCAGACATACGATCGCACTTGACGGTACACTCGATTTCTTTGCTTCCTGCGAGCGATTTTAAGAAATTTATAAATGAAAACAGATTTGGTTTATATTTTATAAAATAAATCTTTAAACACTTTAAACAGGTCGTGCATTGCATTGGGTTTGGAAAATACATATCGAACATTAACATTTAAGAAACCAGCTTTTATATTTTCTGGTAACACAGGAGTGATGAACGTAAAATTAAAGATTGTCGGCGTATCTTGAAGTTCTCTGTCTACCTATCTTTTCATTTTTCTTACTTTGATTACTCCCTTAAACTTTTAAACCTTCCACGATATCCTCCTCACTTAGGATCCTACAGAATACTATTCTCTTGGATCTTTTAAATTTTGGGTGTTCGATATCTTTAACATAACTAAGGTTGTTCTCTAAACTGATACTTATTTCAAAATTATTTGTCGCCATCTTAAAAAAGTAATCAAAACCATTTGATTGATTTCCAAATCAACCATTTTGTAGAGAATTTAGAAACCTTGCAAAATCGTAAATACATTTTTGTGCGGCCACTTTTTATCGAGTTATTGACGTTTCAGACAAAACGTATACACATTAACAAGAACATCTTGTAAACTAAGCACTCTTCGATTCTGATAGAGTTGTGCAAGTTTAAATTCATTAAATTTTGTGTAAGGGTAAACGTTCTGAACTGGTTCTTGAAAACGGTTTCGGTGGAAATATTTGTAATTGATTTGTACAAAGTCTCTTGCCAAAGTCATTGACGTCGAAAATATCTACAAATAAGAAATTTAAAATTTACATAAATAAAATATTTAATTGATATATATAAAAATTACCTCCATCATTTTGATCCTTAGCACCAACGTCGACGTTCGTGGATATATAGAATAGATATCTGCATTTAAAAATTAGTAAAAACTTTTCAAAAATAAAAATCTGGCAAGATATTCCCATCTTTGCTCCCAAACAATAAAGTAAATTCCACATATCCCAAAATTATCTTTCATCAGCTACATAATATTCTGATTCTGTTATATAAAGTAGACCAATAACATTCCAAATTGCTTCACAAGTTTCTAGAATTATTAGACGTACAGTCTGACGTATTTTTCCGTGGAATATCTTTATGCCTCTTTTTCGTCTCTTTAATACTGTTGTCTTGCTAAAACCGATTTTGAATATTTTTCAAGCATAACGTTTGATTAATCTTGACAGCTCTTGCAGTTAATAAATCGTTTGTCGAAGTTATCAGTTTTCATGATCTAGATCTAGAAAACCTGATAAAGATCTAGAAAACCTGATACAGGTATATGAAAGCCTTCCTCAACTATGGAATCCGACGCATCCGGGATACTTGAAGAAGGATGTACGGAATAGTGCCTTGGACAAACTGCTGCCTATATATATAAATATGAAAAGTGGTGCTAACCGGGAGGATGTTCGACGAAAGATTAATACCTTCATAGGGCAATTATCGTAAACCAAGTATACACTCCAACAACATGGGTTTTTCATGCGTTACAATTTTTAAATAAGTATGAAAGACCTGTGAGTTCGACAAATGACCATCATTTTGAAAAGGTTAGTGTATAGTTATAACTATTTGTATATATGTATATGTATACGAATTGTTAATTTATTTTTTTAGTCTAAAGAAAACGATGGTGATATTAAAAAAAACAGAGCAGGTACATACATCTCCTTCATCAATGTGCCTTCAAAACAGAACGAATTACTTCAACTAACATGTAATTATTAAGGACAGTCGAATAATAAAAATGACAATTTACCAACTATTGCCATTGCAGGGGGTGAAACACTCACGACGTTAGATCCTCAACAAAGGATATTTACTGAGCGGGCAATAAACGAAGTGCTGTTTGAGGCTCGACTCGGAAAGCTAGATCGACATTTTGGGAAAAATAGTGAAGACGTCCATTGGAGAATTACAACAATACCCACCTGTAGTATATCGAAAACAAATTGATCATCATCCAGAAATTACCAATCGTCTGGTAGTTTTGAACAAGAATTACCGTTACCGTCACCATTGGATCAACAACCAAGTCCAATTTCTGTATTTTTTCAAACTTTTGAACCAAATTAAAAAAATAATTTAAATTTTGATATATAATTGTATTTTATTAAAATAGTTACAGTTCGAAAATATAAAAAATAATCTTATCCCAATTTGCCTTCGTTTCTGCTTTGCGTGCTTTGTATCTGAACGAGATTATTGGTATTCTCTTCATTTGAAGCTATATATGAATTGGTGTTTTCTTTGACTAAAAAGTTGTGTAAATAACAACACGCCATGGTTATGGTTTCAGCCTTTTAAGGTTCAAAATTAATTGATTTCTGAAGCACGCCTAATCTAGATGCCAATATTCCAAACGCGTTTTCCACAACAACTCTGGCTCTTGATAACCGTTTGTTGAACTCGTGTTGCTTGGATTTAAAGGTTTTTTCGAAAACAGTTTAATGAGTTTGTTATTTAAAGCGAATGCTTCGTCCGTGACAAACGTATACAGATAAACATCTTTTGTATTTTGTAATGCAAAAGGTTCGGGTAAATTTAAATTTCCATTTTGCATGTGTTTACCAAATTTGGAATAATATAATACTCCTCCATCCGATATTCTTCCATTAATTCCAACATCTACCATAATAAACTCTTTTCTCGCATTAACTATTGCTAAAAACTATACTATAAAATCCCGTATAGTTGTAGTAAAAGGAACCCGAGTTTGCCGGTTTTTTAATAGCAATATGTTTGCCATCAATCGATCCCAAAATATTACTGATGAAATTTTCCAAAATCATCGAAATTTTTATCCATTCATCTGGTGTTGTAGGAAACTGAAAATTTAACATCAATTAAAAATCAAATATTATGAGTATGAGTATTTATACTTATTTTGATGTACGCTTGTAGTACATGTATAAACATCCAGCAGGTTTCTAAAATAATTTGACTAATTGCTGCGGGTGATACAACAGCCGAAAACTTCAAATCTTCGAAACTCCTTCCTGTTGCCAAATACCTTAATGTAAGGGCTAACCTCTCATTAACTGATATGCTGTCTTGCATATTTGTGTCTTGTCTTTGTATGTATGGTTTAACCACCCCAAGAAGTTTGCGATAGGTTTCACCATTCATCCGGAAGTAGTTTTGAAAATCGTCTGCTTCAGTTGTCCCGTTTTTTTTAATAATGAAACATGAGTATAATTGTTGCGTTTCTGTAGCCATCTTTTTACCCAGCGTCGACGCCGGACATTTTGTTTCACAGAAAATGCTAATATAATAGCAACACAAGCTTATTATTTTATTATTATTATTATAAATATTTAATTTATAGTTTTAAAATTAAATAAAACTAATAATTAAAATTTAATAATTAATTAATTTTAAATTAATTTTTTTTCTCGGTTTTTACAGGCCACTGTTGGCCCGTACCGTGTCAACAATCTGACTCCAACGGTTTCGATCACGAGCCAGATCTTCATACTGTTGCAAGCAACCAGAAAATACCAAATCGCTCTACGCCGTGGAGCCGTCGTCGCCAACAGCGACCTTTTCGCCTACCGAAAGACGGTTCTCCCTTCAAAGATCGCTGTATCATTCGGTTCGGATGAGCACCGAGCCTGCGTACTCGCTGTCCTTTGATTTCATGCACGATATCAGGAATTTGCATTAAATTCCTGATCTCGTGATTGAATAGAACTCGGTATGTGCCATCGACGTCGCGTTTTGCGCCATATATCACACGCATGACTCTTCTCTCGAATGTTAGAAGCCATCTTTCGTACTCATCCGTCAAGGTCCAACTCTCACATCCGTACATGACAACGGGTCTGATCAACACTCTGTACAGTTTCAGCTTATCCGTATTTGCAAGATATTTTGATTTCAGAAGTGGACGTAGAGGATACAAAGCCCGATTGCCAGCGGCAAGGCGAACCTTGATATCCTCTCCCACACTATTGTCGTGAGTAATGAGAGATCCAAGATAATTGAATCTCATTACTCCTTCAAACGTGTGGTTTCCACTACTGAAATCATTTGCGTCTTGGTCTCGAAAACCAGAGATAAGATATTTGGTTTTGGACTCGTTGATTTTGAGACCAACGGAAGCTGAAAACTGTTCCAGTTGATCAAGTATCTCTTTCACTCCGTTGCCATTTAATCCAATCACACAGATATCATCTGCATACGCAAGAAGTTGATTTGGTTTGTCGGAATAAGATGTTGTCCTGAGGTGTTTTACTTTTACAAAGGATGTATTCCAACATGAGATTAAAAAGTAACGGGGACAGCGCATCTCCTTGTCGAACACCAGTAGTGATTTCAAAAATTCTCGATAGCCTGTTCTCAACTTTGACACAGCATTGTGACTGCGGTACTGTCATTTTACAGAGATGTACCAATTTTATTTGATATTCCTAAATGTTAAGCGCATAGCATAGTCTCTCTCGATTGATCGAGTCATAGGCTTGCTTGAAATCTAGAAATACCTGTTGTGAGATGTTTCGTAGTACTTGTAAAGAATCATCCGTAGCGAAAAAACTTGATCAGTGACTGACCGATTTGGACGGAATCCTCCTTGGTAGTTACCGGCAATTTACTCCGCCAGAGGAGTAATTCTTCCCAAGATGATGTATGACAGTAACTTATATGCTGTGCCAAGGAGAGCTATACCACGATAATTCTCGCACTTCAAGCGATCACCTTTCTTGAAAATTGGGCATAATGCGGCCATTCGTCAGGCATAACTTCATTTCGCCATACCAATCGAATAAGGTCGAAAAGACAGTTCCACAAAGTTATCCCTCCGAATATCAAGAGCTCTGAATTAATGCAATCAACTCCTTTGAACGATGTTTCTTTAATTTCTGCATGGCCATTGTGAATTCCTCATAGGATGGATCCTCAATGAACATCTCTGCGGTCTGTATTTGATGGTACAGTCAAACTCAGCTTGTGATACATGTGGAACATTAAGTAAGTCAGAAAAATGTTCACGCCATGTATCGAGTACCGCATCGACGTTAAAACAGAGTTTCCATCCTGGTCCCGAATGGCAGTTGACCGAGATCTTAAGGTATGGTGCAATTCGGTGATTCCTTTAAAGAAACCACGCGAATTGTGCTCATTGCTGAGTTGTTGTACTCTTAAGACCTTAGCCTTCCACCATTCTCGCTTCTTCAGTCTACAAATTCTTCTGTAGAATTCTTTTGCTGTCCTAGCAAGAACTGCTTTGTTTTTCCTTGCGATTGTAAACCGAGTCTGCGCTTCATTATAGGCTATATTTCGTTGCTCAACAGCAAGACGACACTCCTCATCAAACTAATCATTTTTGGGCTTAGTTTTCACTATACTGAGAGTGTGCTGGGCAGCATCGACAACCGAGGTTTCAATACTTTCCAGACACTGTTCACAGCATCAGATTGATAATTGGTATTATTCTATTGCTGACAAGATCTTGATATTTTCGTTGCGTTTCTTCATTTATCAGACCTTCACAGGAGAATCGCGTTTTATGTTCCCCGGTTCTCCCTGACTGGTACGAAAATCTCCATCGTAGCTTTGCAGTGACCATATAATGGTCACTGCCTACGAATTTTGTTGACGACCGATACGATCTCACGTCTTGGACAACCCGAGCCTGGTCTTTTGAAATCAACACATGGTCAATTTGGCTTCGGGATGTCTTACGTGGATGTGTCCATGTTTCTAAATGGATGGTTTTGTGGGGAAAGAATGTACTTGCCACTTTGAGATCATGCGCGATCGCAAAGTATATCATTCTTTCCCATTTTCGGTCGCAGTTTCGTGTCGGGAGTACGGACCTATGTTATTACATAAGTCGGTCTGATTTCTGCCAGCTCTAGCATTAAAGTCACCAATCTGACATCGTGCTCAGGTATAGAGATTATCCAAATTATTGTAAAATGAGTCTTTATCTTGGGGTTGGCTTACATCAGTGGGCGCATGTACACAAACAATTGACAGGTTGGCTAATCTCATGTGCAAGCGAAGCTTACACATTCGATTATTGACTGCCTGGAAGTCCAGCACAGTCTTTTTTACCTGTGGCCCAATGAGAAAGCCAACTCCAAGATTTCCTAGGTCATCTCCACTGTGTAGCAACGTATAGCCTTGGGACACATGGACTCCACTTTTAGGCCATCGAGTTTTTTGGAGCGCTACGAGTTCCAGCCGATACTTCTTCATACATGTGATAAGGCCGTCAAACACGCCAGGTTTTCTTAGTGACTGCACGTTCCACGAGCTGATCCTCAATTTCGTATCCGGGTACTTAAGCGGGGGGTCATTGTTATATAGGCGGTATCCGATTTTTTTTAAGTTGTTGACATTTTTAACTGTAATTGTTTTTTTACGGATGCGGGTCGTTAGCCCAGCGATCCAACCAGATTTAGTCGCCTCCTACGACAAGCTCTGGATACTGTGGTGGTATTCTATGGATCTCATGTTTCTTTCGAAATATTTACGAAACATGGCTGCCCCCACCCACAGGGCTTAACTTAAATTAACTAATGATCAAATAATTCTTATTTAATTTTTCACAATGAAATTAAACGCACGAAAATGATGAAAATACTGATGCTTTGGAATGATCGTGTAGTTTTAAAAAATAATGATGAAGTAATGACATAAATACTGACATTACTAGTAATGACATTATTACTGACCATGTAGTGGCTGCTTTACGAATAGAAGTGAAAAATTATATAAGTGGTGAGTGAGATAACTTCACCACCTTATAAAAAGAAAAGTGTGCTAATAGTGCTGGATGATACATTTAAACAAAACCCAAAAAATATATAGTTATTTGTTATGTCCATTTGGCAATCATGATGACCGCTTGGATCCATTCTAAGTGGTAAACCCAAAACCTTGAAGTTGACTGATTTCGTTAAGCAACAGCTCAAATAAACTAGAATAGTGTTGCGTGAACGTGAAAGTGTCTAAAACCAAGATACATTTTATTTCGAGAATAATTATCATATCCACAAAGGAAATAACGTGGATCTTGGTGGAGGTATCGACAGTGACGGTGAAGGGCAACCTTAACCAGCGGACGAAGCAGGCACGATAAGAAATCAAATAAGAAATTTCAATAAGAAATTTTAGAACTTAAAAGAGTATTTTGTTAAGAACCGTTGATTAATTATTTTCTTCTTCTTTGTTGTTAATTTAGTTACTGGCATCTATTTGCGGGTACATTTATGGTATCGGTGTTCTATTCACATTAACACATGTGTTATATTTTCGGTTAAAGCAACCATGTTTTTTGTCTTGTTGACCTTTTTTTCATTATAGGTTGGAACGTGGTAAAAGGAGCTCCGTGGTAATCACGCGCAAGTAGTTACTAATTATATTTAATAGTATTTGTATTGTATAATATAAGCATGTATAAATATAAGCATGTATGATCACGCATAAGTATAGTAATGAAGTTTGTTTGAACCAATATGTTGTATTATGTTCTTAATCGTATATGTTAATTTATTTATGAATTAAAACTGGGTTACGAAGATCAAGTATTTGTTTGGCAGCATCCTAGATTCCAGCGAGACTCCACCACGACGAACTACCCCAGACCAAGCTTTTCCGTGGTAGTAGATTTGTGGTTGGTATTTGTTATTCCTTCAGTTGAAGGAACAATTAATGGTTCTGTGATAAAGACGCCACCAATGCAACTCTACGTGTAGCAGAACTTTCTACTTAGTATCTAAACTAAGTTTCTGTTGAAAGTGTTTACCTTGCAATCACAGTTGGGCATTTTTACATGTAAAAAAATGTAATTTACATAAGGTTATTTTTTATGTTCTACACATATGTAATAAATGATTTCATGTAAAAAAACTGATGGTCCGCTATCTCTATTCGAATATCAAAATTTATTCCGTTAAAAATCACTTAACTGGTTCGGGTGAAGGTAACAAGAGTCACTTCCTAGCTAATAACGGGAACGTGACAGTTAATTGATTTTGCAAATAAGAATCTATGATAATGACCAAACCGATTGTCGCTAGATTTTTGATATTTGAAAACAGATGGCACTGCGAATGGTGTTATCTCCGTGTAAAAGGGCTGCTATAATGAAATCCCAATTGTGTTTGCAATAGCAGCCTTTTATACACTGCCTGGTGGTTTAATTACTAAGTTGATATAACCAAATTGCAGTCGTTTCAAAATTCAAGTTTAGTATAATCTAAGGACCAGTACTGGAATGAAGGGAATGTGCATGAGATGTGTATAAATTAACCAGCTCAAACCTTTAGCCTCGATTATGCTTAGCAAAATACGATATTGAAAACAAATAACAGACAAGAAATGATAACATTGTCAAAGTCAAAACACGTACGATGCCTTCATCCATCCCTGAATTACGTTTTATGCATGATAATACAACAATAAGTAGATTGTAATTTGTTAGAATTAAAAACTACTGATTTATTAATTTGATCAGTCAAAGATGTGGGATTCATTCCGTATGTTGTAAATGATAGAGGTGTTTAGAGACTTTTGGGCTAATGTATGCATGTTATAAGCTTTGAGTTTTAAATGAAACTGAAAAGTGGTTTCGTAGTCTTTTCGTGATTTTTTTAATATTATAAATCGATGGTGCAACGTAAGTTGTAGTGCAAGGTACTGAATTAAGAATCTTAACTATTGTATAATCTGAACCAAACTTTAGACATATGACTACGGTGTCAATTAAGACGTTAAAAGAGAAAGTTGAGATTGTTTAGGTCCAACACCCATTGTAATGTAAACATGACACTATCTTTTTCAAGAGTTGCAATAATACATAGAAACTGCTTTAATATATTTCGTAGCACTTTACTCTTTAAATTTAACAATTAAAGATATAATCCTCAACCATCTCTTCATGTTCCACTTTACGAATTTAAGTAAAACTGGAAATCGTCAGTAACGTTGCTGATGGAGCTTTATATGCATATTATTCATTGGTTTCACTCTGAGAATCTTCCATCAAGTGTATACATTTAGCGAAAAGTCTCATGAACACCTTGCACCAGTACAAAATCGATAGAAATATGTATTTTTAGAACCGAATTTGAATTCATCTATAAGAATAGGTATACAAAAAAATATTTTAAGATTACCAATTTATTTGTTAATTTTCAATTTGACAATGTTGTGTTTTTAATGTATCCGGCAGTGATAATCTGTCCTGACATATAAAATAAAATAAAATAGTGCACAATTGATCATAAAATTTATGTTGATGTCCAGCATGTAAAACAATACAATCTCGTTCGGTTGCTGCGAGTGGCGATCCTGTTACCCAATTTTTAAAAACCACAGGATATCCAGTTGGTGACCAATACCATTCATTTACTGTATGTCCAATATCTGTACCGCTCGTCCAATAATGTGTTGAAGTTGTTGAATTTACTTGTCTTATAACCTGCATCAATGATTGATTCTCCTCTACCGTATGTATTGTGACGAGATACATTCCGTTTATAGTACAATATCGTTGTGCTTCAAACCAATTCATTGGTTTCAATCCTGGATAACTTACAAAATATTTAGTTCCATTTATTTGAACATATTGACTCGACTTAACAACTGTGACACTAAGCACTATAAATAATAGAAAACTGAACAACTTCATTTTAGTCTTGATTCGCGATATTTGATAAGATGAATTATTTTACTTGACCTTATATATAATACAAAAATAAAAAACAATGAGAAATGTAGTTACAATTGCGGAAGCATTAACTGATATATACAAAATTTATTTTATTTATATTTCAATTTGACAATTTTGTTGATTCAGTGTATCAGGAAGAGTTAATTTACTTTGACATATGAAATAATATGTCATACTATCCAACTGATCGTACCACTTATAATTATTTCGTCCACTCAACACAATAAAACTTCTCCCAGTTAAATTTGACGGGGAACCTGTCATCCAGTTCTTAAATATGACTGGATAACCGGTTGGCATCCAATACCATTCATTGTTCAAATAACCGGCCGTTGTACCACTGACCCAAAAGCTGGATATGTCTGTTAAATTTGTTTTTGATTTGTAGATTATATCTAATAAAATTTGATTTTCCTCTAACGTGTGAATGGTTGCCAACTGCATCCCGTTGATGGTGCAATACCGAAGTGCCTCAAACCAGTTTACGGGCTTTAAAACTGGATAGCTTATAAAATATTTTGTTCCATTGATGTTATGATATTGATTACAATAACCTGATGGTACAACGATAAATACAATCAATATAAACAGTTTAATGAACTTCATCATTATGATTAAATCACTTATATAATGTTTAATATTGTTTTTTCTTTTTTATATACCCAATTGAATCAACAATGATATATGTTAAGATTAAGGTGGAAGCTTTTTCTATGTATTCATAAACTATAATGGGTCCGATTCAATCTGATAACACTCTATTTGTCTGTTATTATTTATAACTAATATTATAAAACTAGTTAGGGCAATCGAATCACCAACAGAGCCCATACCACAGTTTCATGGGTTTTATGAATTGGGCATCTTACCTTATACCCATGACTGACGTCTTTTACAAATACTATTTCCTTCAAATGTGCTAGCTCGGGGTTATTTCTGCAAAAGTTAATAATTTACAGATTGGACTTCTAATTTACGCTAAGCAGTCTTAACAACATCTGTATGTAAAAAAGTTGGATGTCTTGAATCAGAGATTGGTTTGTGCAACATAAATCACATGAGTTGCACAATGTCTTTTGTGCTCTCTAGTCCTATAATTTTGACAAACTTCTAAAAAATAGTATAAGCTTATGAGTGTACTAAATGGTTCTGTGCAATTATCAAAGTGGTATAAGCTTCATCTTTTGTTTTAACTGTGTTTCAATAATCACACATATATAAATTCACTTAAAATGGTGTCCAAGAAATTACCAAAAAATACAATAACGTGGTAAAAATGTCACATTGCCAGTCAATGAACTTGGAATCTTCCTTAAATTTTTGCGCAGGGGAAAGAATTTCACAAGCTCTAAAAAGATATTCGTCGCCATTCATAAAATAGTACGTGATAAAAATTTTTCTTCTCTTTACTAACTTTTAATTTGACAGTTATATAATTTTAATGTTTATTTTAGGAAAAGGATAATATATTTAACCAATATTAAATATTTTTACTAAACAAAGGTGTGGTCGTACCATTTATATTTCAGGTCACCACATAATGCTTTACATGACGTTGAATGTTTGGTTTATGACCAAATTATTATAACGATCGTGAATCAAAATGAACAGAACAAGATTTAGTTGAATATTCTATCAAATATTGGTTTATCAATATAATATAACTACATTTAGATATGCTGTACATTTTGTACATAAAGCTTAATAGTGAAGGAGCCTTAAATCACCCACATGAGGGTGAACTTATCATTTTCGAACTGTTCCAAATGTGGGATTGAGTAAAGCATAAAATTTTAAAAAAACTTACATATATGCAAAATTTTATAAGCAATGCTCCATTGCAACTTAATCAATTCATGGAATAAAATATAACATGGTACTATAAGTACAATTGCCATTGCGGTTTTACAGTTTGAGGTCAATGAAATATTTTTGCCTCTGGGGAGTTTTTTTTTATCGCCTCACATCCGTCAAAACATGAATATTTATGTAAAACCACAAATGATTTTATATAAAGAATTTGCAACAATAAATCGTGATTCATCTTTCCACATATTTTATTTAAAATTTGATAAATATTATATAATTGTTATCTATAAACAATAAGATAGGCTTCGTTAGTAATTTAAAGATGTACACTTACTTAAGATAAATAGTGGTGTGACAAAGTATTTGCTCTAGCGAACAATAGAGAAGCTATAAAGGAGTCCGTCATCTTCAATTACACTGCAATGTTTGAGTATAAGTTGTGCTTGGTGAAACAGTAATTTAGGACTCTTACACAGTCTCTAAATGATTTAGTATTATCTGATAAATATTTTTTCTGTAATGAATTCCTAGGTTAACTATCTGACAATAGTTTCACATTCTTCGAATGTAATCACGTCCAAATCACTGAGATGTTTATATCGAACATTGACCGATAATTAGTGTATTGTATTTATTTATACTCCGTTCTAGTACGTCACGAATAAATCACTAGAATTACTGTATCATTTGGTACAGATCAGCACGCAGAAAGCAACCGGGCCAGCTTATAGTCGCTGTCGATTACATGCACGAATTCGCAATTAATTCCTGATATCGTGATTGAACAGAACTCGGTACGTGCCATCACATTCACGTTTTCGGCCATATATTACTAGCATAATTATTCTCTCAAATTTCAGAAGTTATCTTTCGTCAATTTGCAAGATATTTTGATTTCAGAAGTGAGCATATAGAGGATTTAAAGCTATGAATGGGCAGAAAGTTTGATAACCAATTTAGAAATTATCGCAAGCAATTTGATTCAAAGTCCATATTTATACCGCTTTCAAACCGTGTAAACATTCAAAACATTTCGGAGAGTCGGCCGACTGGCGAGACGCAATCATTTCGTTAATTCTAGCAAAACATAAATATTGTTGAATAAACTTTTTGACGCCCGTTGCGGGCCATTCAATTAGAAGATTCCAGATCGCTCTCTACGCCGAAGAGCCATCGTCGCTGACAACGATCTCACTCTGCACAATTTCAGCTCATTCGTATTTGCAAGATATTTTGATTTCAGAATTGAATGTAGAGGATAAAAAGCCCGATTGCCAGCGACAAGTCAAACCTTGATATCCTCTCCCACACTATTATCGTGAGTAATAAGAGATCCAAGAGACTTAAATACCATTACTCCCTCAAGCGTGTGGATACTTCTACTGAGATCAATTGCGTCTTGGTCTCTAAAACCAGAGATCAGATATTTGGTTTTGGACTCATTGATTTTGAGATCAACGGAAGTTGAACACTGTTTCAGTGGATCAAGTATCTCTTTCACTCCGTTACCATTTAATTCAATCACACAGATATCATCTGCATATGCAAAAAGTTGATTTGGTTTGTCGGAATAAGATATTGTCTTGAGATTTTTCACTTCTACAAAGAATTCCAGAAGTGAAAACATGAGATTAAAAAGTATAGGGGACAGCACATCTTCTTGTCAAACACCCGAAGTAGTTGTAAATGTTCTCGACAGTCAGTTCTCAATTTTAGCACAGTATTGTGACTGCGTTACTGTCATTTTACACAGATGTATGTTTTTATTTGATATTCCTAAATATTTAAGCGCAGACTGTATCCTCACTAAATTGAGCGGTTCATAGGTTTGCTTGAAATCAAGGAATGCCTAGTGTGCATCGCGAGATATTTCGTTGTACTTGGTAGAATCATCCGTAGGGAAAAAACTTGATTAGTGACTGATCATGTTTTTTCGCTTAACTAAGAGGTTTCCATCCTGGTCCCGAATGGCAGTTAACTGAAATCTTAAGATATGGTGCAATTTGGCGGTTTCTTTCAAGAAACCACCCAAATTGCGCTCATTGCTGTGTTGTTGTACTTTTTATATCTTAGCCTTCCACCATTCATGCTTCTTCTGTCTACAAATGCGTTTATCTGTGCTCCTAGCAAGAACTGCTTTGTTTTTCCTTGCGATTGTAAACCGAGTCTGCGCTTCATTATAGGCTATATTTCGTTGCTCAACAGCAAGACGACACTCCTCAACAAACCAATCATTTTTGGGCTTAGTTTTCACTATACCGAGAGTGTGCTGGGCAGCATCGACAACCGAGGTTTTCAATACTTCCCAGACACAGAACACATCATCAATTGGTAATTAGATCGCAAAATGCTATTGCCGACAAGTTCTTGATATTTTCTTTGCGTTTCTTCATTTATCAGACCTTCACAGGAGCATCGCGTTGTATATTCTCCTGTTCATCCTGACATTTGCAGTGACATGATAATGGTTTATGCCAGTTAAAAGAGTAGCTGTTACTTTGGTTGTTAAGACACCGTAATATGGTGGTTACAGTGACGCTCGCCTACTATTAAAATAAATAAAACATTGTTAAAAATTATATATTTTGTTAAGTGTTTTCTGTAAACTTTCTACATTAGTTGAATTACAAACTTGCCTCTCTGATCGAGAAGGCAATATTTCGGATACTCGCGCTTGTACAAGATCCCTATCCACACTCGCTGTTGAACTGGTACAAATTGATACTGTTGTCGGTTCGTCTGAAATCGGAAGCCGTGTTTCTCTTAAGTAAAAAATATTTGTATATGTACAATATATAAATTAAAATATAAATAACACTTTTCCATGGTTCCGTTCTTCATGGATTGAACAATCCTATAATACCGCCCTGTCGTGGTTTCGAATGGCAGTTAAGAATGAAAATAAACATGAAAAATTATTTTGGATAAATTTAATTAGGAATAGTTTATGTTTTCGTGTAATTCGAATAACACTTTCTTATCAGAAACATGTCTCATTTGCAAACATAAACACTAAGGTTTTTACTATGGTCGATTGGACCGCTTAAAAATGAATCATATGGGTTGAAACAAACAAAAATAATAATTTTGAACAGAAAAATCGATGCTGTTCTACACTTGGTCATCTAGTACTATACTGTATAAACCATGTTCATATAGCAAAGAAAAACACCTGACTACTAGCGGTTTGTCGACTTGAAAGTGATCAATCTCAAAATGTATATAATACTATACGTATAAGTATATACTTGAATAAGTATATACGTGAAAAATCTTAAGCAATTATGTTTCGTAAATATTACACCACCACAGTAGCCAGAGCTAACACAGTAGCCAAATGTTAAAAATGTCAACAACCAACCAAAAAAACGGATATCGCCAAAAAAATTATAACCACCACTTAAGTACCCGGAAACGAGATTGAGGACGTGAATCGTGCAGTCACATCGAAAAAAGACGCGTTTGACGGCATTATCACATGTATAAAAGAGTATCGGTTGGAACTCGTAGCGCTTCAAGAAACTCGATGGCCTAAAAGTGGAGACCATCTGTCCCACGGCTATACGTTGCAACACAGTGGAGATGACCTCGGAAATCTTGGAGTTGGATTTCTCATTGGGCCACAGATAAAAAAAGCTGCAAGTCTATAATCGAATGTGTAAGCTTCCCTTGTACATAATATTAGCCAACTTGTCAATTGTCGGTGTATATGTGCCCACTGATGTAAGCCAACCCAAGATAAAGACTCATTTTACAATTATTTGGATAATCTGATGGTCTCTAGACCTGAGCACGATGTCAAATTGGTGATTGGTGACTTTAATGCTAGAGCTAGCAGAAATCAAACCGACTTATTTGATAATAAAGGTTCGTATTCCCGACACGAAGCTGCGACCAAAAATGAGGAAAGAATCATGTGCTTTGCGTTCGCTCATGATCTCAAAGAGTCAAGTGCATTCTTTCCTCATAGAAACAACCATTTGGAAACATGGATTCATCCACGTAAAACATCCCGAAGGGCAGGCTCGGATTGTCCAAGACGTGAGATCGTAACGGTCGTCAACAAAATTCGTAGGCAGTGATCATTATCTGGTCACTGCAAAGCTACGATGGAAATTTTCGTTCAAGTCAGAGAGGACAGAGGAATATACAACGCAATTCTCCTGTGAAGATCTGATAAATGAAGAAACGCAACGAAAATATCAAGATCTTGTCAGTCATAGCATTTTGCGATCTAATTACCAATCTGATGATGTTTACTGCGTCTGGGAAGTATTGATAACCTCGGTGATCGATGCTGCCCAGCACACTCTCCGTACAGTGAAAACTAAGCCCAAAAATGATTGGTTTGATGACAAGTATCGTCTTGCTGTTGAGCAACGAAATATAGTCTACAATGAAGCGCAGACTCGGTATACAATTGTAAGAAAAAACAAAGCAGTTCTTGCTAGGAGAAAGCGTGAATGGTGGAAGGCTAAAATCTTAAGAGTACAACAACTCAGCAATGAGCGCAATTCGGGTGATTTCTTTAAAGGAATCACTGAATTGCACCATACCTTAAGATCTCGCTCAACTGCTATTCGGGACCAGGATGGAAAACTCTGTGTTAACGTCGATGCGGTACTCCGAGAGAAGAATCATGCGTGTGATATATAGCCCAAAACGCGACGATGATGGCACATACCGAGTTCTATTTAATCACGAGATTTAATGCAAATTCCTGATATATATCGTGCATAAAATCAAAGGGCAGCGAGTACGCTGGCTCGGTCACGTTCTGCGTGCTGATCTAAACCGAACGATACAGGGATCTTTGACAGGAGAGCCGCCTTTTGGTAGACGATGAGATCGCTGTCGGCGACGATGGCTTCACGGCGTAGAGAACCTGATATCTTCAGGTTGCTTGCAACAGTATTAAGACCTAGCTCGTGATCGAAACCGTTGGTGTCAGTTTGTTGACACGGTACGGGCCAACAATGGCCTGTAAAAAACTGATAAAAAATACGATGTATTTCAGAAAGATAAAATTATCTTTCTGAAATACATATCGCTGTGAATCGATGATCATTGGGTCTGTCTCAATTTTTATGGTTTAAAAATCGTTAAATGATAATTTTAAATTCGTCATTGCCAATCCTAACTGTATTGTATATAGGGATATGTTTTATTCAGATTGTATTAAGATAGATAAGATAATGATCTGCAACTTAAAAGCCGTAAGCGGCTCTAATCTCGTCTCAACTCAGACATTTCAACGTGCTTCACTTATTTTCATGGAATAAAATGGCATTGGGGCTATTTATACATAAAAAGTTACAGATCAGGAGAAATCATAATTCCGTTTCCAATACATATTTAAAAATTATTTGTTTTGCTCTTATCTTGTCGCCTCGTTCCAAAATGCAGTCGTAAATAATTAAATTTCTTTTCACAGTTTGGATTTGGATTGAATCAAAAAGAATATATAACCAACCAGGATGCACCTGTTTGTGTTTTAGTGGAGCAGCCAACTTAGAATTCTTCATTTTGTGGTTTACTTAATTTAAGAGAATTATAAGGATTATCAGGAAATAATCTCTGCGTGCATAATTAGAACATATTTTAAAAGTCCATCGTGATCGATGAGCAATATCCTAGGCATCAGACGATTTTGTGTTATTATAAGATATTGAAGTCGGCTAATCGTTAATTTTCCGTTTAGTTGTGAAGTATAGTTTTATACAGTCCAGGGTTTATCTTGTTGTTGTTTTGGAAATTAGCATAAGCAGAATACTTTAACTTAAAATAAGTGTCGAATTTATCACTGTATTGAGAGAAGATAAGCTTATCTGATCGCTTTTGATAATTTCATAGATCAACCAGTTGTTCATCAGACCACGGGGAATTGGTGTTTTATTTTTTATGAAATCTTTAAAACCTCGCCTAATAACAAAAAATAAATAATTAGTAATTTTGGGAAGAGTTTTAAAAGAAGTTTCTCTTACATGAACTGACCATTTATTTAAACTTAGTAAGAGGAATTTTGTTTCAAAGTTGTATTAAGTCATAAGGTTTATGGATAGTTAACTCATTAAAAATGAGCATTTTAATGTCCTACCTCCTTCCGAATTTTCAGAATGGTGATATTGTCTTATTCGATATGTTTCAGGAGAATATGATTCTTCTAAAAAGATGAATTTTCGGAATTAGGAAATTTGACCATAGGTTAGGTTAGGTAGTTGTGGCTGCTATCGCATACTTAGACCAGCGACCGGTCCGTTGTAATACCATTCTATGTACGGCTATAGGTCCGAGTTTTTTTTCGTAGTACCATCTGCGCATTGCAAAGCTCTATGTCAGCCTATAGTACTGACATGAAAGATGGGTTGGACCATGGATTCTAAACACGACAGAGGATCCAGATATATTTTCATTTTTCACACAACCCAAACGATCGAAGGTGAAAAACCCATTTGCATCTTGCCCCGAATCGTGATTCTAACCCGATACCTTCCGCTCCAACTGCCGCAGCTTTAACCACTGCGCCACCTGGGCGGTAAATTTGACCATATTTCACCCTATTCTAGGCTTGTTCTTGGATGTAGTTAAACTAGTTTTATGAGTTTCGAGATTTTGCTTTAATTAGGAGTCTACTTAAAACTAAAAAACCAAATAATCTATTGGAAAAGTTACCGATCTACCGAGACGTTTGAATCAAAATTTCTTGGATTGAGTGCCAATATAATATTAGGTGCTAGGTTTAAACTTAATTGAAAGATTTTTTTTATATTGTCGGCTCACTGATGCTCATCCAATCCAATTTTAAATGAGCTTGTATACTACTCAAAATGGGATGTGTATGTGCTTAGTGGTGTTGATTTTTTTCAGTATTATGCTTCCATATGTGCTTTTCCTTCATTATAAAAAATATAAGCATATTATTATTAATTAATGGTATTATTAATTGTATATTAATTGTAAAGTGCGAGGGTTTTTATAATTTGAATAGTAATTTTAAGTGAGTTGTAATTCGCGGTGTAGCTTGTTATGTTGAAATTTGCTAGGCCGACTTCGATATCTTCTGATGACGTCACTAAATCGCGACATGAGAATTATAAGGTTCTATCTAACATTTTTGAAAAAAATGAAGTATATATGTATAAACGCTAAAATGAGGTCGCCCTTTTCAATGGTGTTGTCTGATTTGAAATATTTTCAATAGCAAGCGGAAAAGTCATATAACAAAGTTCTAAGTAATGCAAATTTTTCATCAAATTTATGGAAAAAGGTTCTATCTACAAAAAAACGTACAATAGAACCTTTTTAGCGAAAAATATTTTATTTTGCTTTCCTTCATTCTCCCGATACAACTTTGTTATGTTTTTAATGATGATACACCTTTTTAATTCCAAGAGTGCAACAAAAAAAACATATTAAACGTCAAATGTTCGCGCTATTTTCATTACGTTTAATTTGTGATATCAATAAGACGTGATATAAATTTTTTAAAATTTATAATTGTTTCAGTTGCTTTAAGCTATTTTTAAATAGTATTTAAGGTAAACATAAATAATCTATAATGTATATCTTCATAAATAAAAATAAATAACTAATTTCAGAAAACATGTCTTTAGTTTCTTCAAACCAAGAGGATATTCAATTGTTAATGGAAGTTGAAATTCCTCAGAACTCAAGTGATATTCTTATTGAAGATCCTGAAATTATTTCAATATTAGAAACTCAATCTGGCGAAATACCATTCTCAACTATTATCAATAAGGAACCAAGTGTAGAGCAAGAACAAAGTGTGAACAATGAATATGAATCGTCAAGCTTTTTCTTACTATAGGCACTTACGAGAAAACGCATTAGAAAATATGATAATTGGAAAAATAAACAACGGCGGAAAGATTTTCAGGCCGGTAAGGAATTCGTTAACCACAGAGGTCCTAAACGAGAAATAAAGATTTTGAAAGATTGCAAGAAAGCATGCAAGTTGCAGTGTGCAAATCATGTCAGTGAAGCCGAAAGATCAGAAATATTTAACAATTATTATTCCTTGGAACAGGCTGGGAAATATAATTACATTGCTTCTTCCACCGAGCGAATCACGACAACAAGAAAACCTAAAAAGATCATACTTCACGAAGATCTTACTCATTTTTTTATTATTTCAATATTTACGGTAATCGCATTCCGGTATGCAAAAAATTTTATATGGGGACACTGAGTATTTCCCAAAAACCTATCTACACCGTCCATCAAAAGATAAATTCTTCGGGCACAGTATCGAATAGTGCAAAAGGAACAACTAGCTCAAGAAAAATTTCTAAGGACCGGCTAGATACAGTTCTTAAACATATTGAAAGGTTTCCTTGTATTGAATCACATTATTGTCGGTCGAGAGAAAACAAAAAAAATATTTGGACAGTAATTTCAACGTAACAAAGATGTTCGACTTGTATGTAACAAAATGCGATGAATTGGAAATTGAACCAGTCACGGAGAGCTTTTACAGAAACATTTTTAATACTAAATTCAACCTTGACTTTTTAAACCGAAATCAGAAAGATGTAATGTTTGCGAGCTCCATAAAATCGATCCATCTCGGTTAAATGAAGGTGTTTTTGAATCCCACGAAAAGCTACAATCTTCAATGAGAAATTTAAAAGCAATAGATAAAAATCGGGCATTGCTATACTCTGCTTCGACATGCAGAAAGTCATCACGTGTTCCAAGAGCAATATTGATTGATTATATTATCTATCAAAACTTAGTATTTATATTATTACTGCTCATTTATCCACCACCAAGACTATATATTGTGCAATGTGGAATGAAGCAGGTATGGAGCGTACTGGCAATGATATCGCATCAGCCTTATATAAAATCTTGGAGCGTGTCTTTAGTGACAACGACATTACGCAATTGATCACATGGTCCCGCAGAACATGACTCTTGTGTCCCGCAGAACTAAAATTCGTATATGTCATACGCTATAGCACATTTTTTAAAAACGCATCAACAAATATCCTCAATTGAAATGAGATATTCTTTGCCTGGCCACTCTTGCATTCAAGAAGTAGATCACGCACACAGCCAGATTGCGAAAGTAATTTCACGAAACGTGTTTTTCTCGCCATTTGGCCTTATGAGGCTCATGAAGACAATCAATCGGGATATTATTATTCAATTGGGCCCTTGTGATTTCCAAAATTTTGAATTACCTTTTAAAAATTTTAATTACAAGGCTGTTCCATTTGCTACATTGAGAATGCTTGGGTTTGATAATAATAATTTGTGTATCGTTACCAGGTATTGTGTATCGTTAACAATTACCAGTAAGTGTCTATAAGACAAACGGTAAAGTTGACTAGAGTAAAAACAGCCAGCCCCAAAAAAAATCACAGGTTGTTTGGCATGATCCACCAGTAAGCTCGACGAAAAAACCCATTCCAGATGTATGATTTATTTGCATTCGATGTACCACTGAAATACAGTTTTTACACCGATCTACTGGTTTTTACTTAAAGTTTACAATTTCTTTGATGTGAGTAGACAGATTCACCCCATTTTTCAAATTTCTTCTATAACTAATATAATTGAGTTGTATGTGATCAGTTAGAACCTTATTAAATTTGTTATTTAAAACAATAATTTACTAAATGGTTGTATCTGATAAATTAATTTGCTGATTTATCAAACAAATAATTATAAAATAGAATTAAGTGATTGCAAATAAGAATATTAATATATTAAGGAAGTAAAAAATTCTATGACAATTGTAAAAATATTAAGAAAAATGAGTAAACAGGATAAGTCAATCTTTGACTGTTGATTTCTCGAAACAAAGAGTAACGAACATAGAACTATTTTACTCTGAGGTCGCGAAATGACAGTGATCGAAAAGATCAATCCCGTACTTGATGTTCGTACAGTGCGATTCGTATATGTATATGTTCAGTTGTGTTGTGATAGGGCTAGCAGATTACAAGAACGCAACTCGATATATCGCTTTATTAATTGATTGATTATAGCGTGATGATAGTTGTATTCACGGAATTATTTGGGTCACTTTGGACGCCACTGAATAAATGAATAAAGTGATTTTACTGCTTTTGCAAAATTTACTGTTTGGGCATTTTGCGAAAATATTATTATAATGGCTTACGATTCAATATGGCGACTATCAAGAAATGGTTTCATTTCATATACATTTATGCGTATATGTATGTTAAATAACATGATAGACTTACTCATTTTACTCATTAAACAGTAAAAATTTATATTTTCATTTCGTTGTTAGACATACACCCAAACACTTTAAGTGTAAACTTTTCAATTAATTTAATATAAATACAAAATTCAACTTCTTAACACCGACATAAACCTTTAAACTTGACACGTTCTTAATGCGAAATATGTTTGCAACACGTCATACTCGTATAAAACGTTCAAGTATAAAATATTGAAATGAAGACAAAACATATTCATGTTGTAGAAAACGTCTAAAATTCAACATATTAATTTGCATGTTCATGCATTTTAAAATAAAAATTTTCTCGTTATGTATAGTAAAACTAATTATTCAAATAATTTTGTCTTGCAGGCACTTTATACTAAGAGCTTGTGCTATTAATAATTTTATGTTTAATGCACATTTTCTTACATTGAAGAATTTAGTTATTTAGTAGTTGGATCGTAAAATATACTAAACAATGTATATATATATATATACAAAACTCTTGTCGGTCATAATCGATGCCCTAAATTGGGTTCTAGTAAGTTATATAACCATTATATATCTTCCTTTCAATGCGAGCAAACTATGTACACATAAGTATATGGGAGGTAGTCTGTATGTTTTTGTTCAAACTTGAATAAGATAGACGAGAATTTTTCGTGGAAATTTTATATGAAAAATATAATTTTCTATTATATTTTGAGGGTATGAAACATTTCTTTGTTTGCTATTATCTCACCACCCCACATTTTATATTAAACATTTGAATGGCCATTATAAAAATTTCGATTTTAAATGTAATATAATGAGGAACAGTTTTCTTATTTGTACTTAAATTTCATTATATTTTGGCATGCATAAAATCTTAGTGTTTCCTCTTATTCATTTCACAGAGTAGTCAAAAGAAAATATGTTTTCTGATATTGTGTTTGTTCCATCATATTCGTATCTACTCAAAAATCCCGAAGAAGATTGAATAAATGAGTAATTGAATATTATTAAAGTTCTAACAATGAACATTTTTTCAACAATTTTACGGGTTTTTATGGTTTGGTATCGTAACGATAAAGAATATTGTTTATATTTATAGACCATATTGTCAAAGGTCAAGTTCGGAAAAGTATTTTCGATTAAAAAACAGTGAATGAAATATTTATTGGTTTCTATAATTTATCATAAATTTTCATCAATTTTATGGAGGGTGTTGAAGCTTTCATACTTATGAACCTACATAAAATTTTATATAAATATGATCAGAGCTATCTTGATTTATACTGTACGGAGCCTAAATATGATGGTTTGAGCTTAAATTAGAGGAGGGTAAAAATGAAAATTCTCATACAAAATAATAGATTATATAGAACGTTTCCGCGGTTTTTGTACATTATTAATCAAGATCTTTGACATTAAGAGAGTTTTACATTAAGAGAGTTAGAGACCGAAACAAATGATAGTCAAACGTTGAAAAGTCCGGGCTATATAAACGGTGGATGCATCAAAACTTCCCAACCAACTTTCCTCAATTTGCTCTAAATCATCAAAGATCTGATGTAGAGTTTCACATGTTTTTGATGAACGCTAACATTTCATATTCTCTTATTTTACCCAAATTGTCTGTAATGATTCGCGTGGCACCAAACCATTAAGCTTTTTTTTGTAGCCTGCCCTTTTCAAATGACAACACATGACAATGTGTTCGATGTTTAATGCCTCCTCTATTTCCGTACAGCGCTTGCTTACCGATCTTGCTCCACCAATTGCACAATTTCATCGATAATTTTCAGTTTTCGGCCGACCAGACCGATGTGCATCATGACACTCAAAACAAACCACTTCTGGATTATTTCGGCATGTTCATTCGGCCGCATGCACATTGGAACGTTTATACCTTTTTTATAATAAAAAAGCATCTCATAGCGGTAATTCTTAAGATATTTCACTCATTTTCAAATCAATATTAACTTTTTACACAAGCATGAAATTATAAAAAAATGGAAGCTAAAATGTCAACTGTCACCATGTAAAATTTGAGACCATTGAATGAATGAAGCCCGAGAATTTAAAACCCAAGCTACAATCGCAAATACGAATAGATCAAAAAATTCATTAATTTTTATAATGAAACTAGACATTTTTGCAACAAAGAGATAGAAAATACATAAGTTCTGTTCTACAAATAAGATTTCATTTCGAAAACAACCTAAAGCGTTTTAAGGTGAGCGTTTATTTTAGAAATTTAAAGATAAGTACACTGCATTGAATTTACAATTTATTGAATTATTATGATTTTTAGGTAATTGATCTCCAGTTTCTTCAACTTTTTATGTACTAAAAATATTAATTTAAATTAAATATTAAGTTTGATTATAAAAGTATTCTTAGTTTTATTCATAAATATTACTGTCCCTCATATTGAAAAAAATTATGACATATCAATACGGCTCTGTATCTAGATGGCTCTAATATTATACATGAAAATTTATAATAATTTCTTCTAACAAATTTAATTTGTTCAACTCTTTCGCCATTGTTGTGACAGTTCTCATTTGAGAATAAGAATTAACCACAATTTGAAGATATAAAAATAAAATAAGTTAAATTTAACATGTCTACAAAACTAAAAATAATAATTAAATTAAAAATAGTTTTATTAAAAGGACTGAGATTTGATAAAACTGAAATGTAAGTAACATTTTCCTCAAAACATTTTAAATCTGTACATTAATACTCGCATAATATGTATGTATGATTTTATTCATGTTATATGCATTTTAGTATGTTTGATTACGACCTGGCTGATTGAATATCTTGATTCTTATAGATGGGCCTACTCCAAAAAAAACACCACAAAACAAAGAAATATTTCAAATGTCCTTAAAGCCGATATAGATATGAATTCAAAAGCTTGCTTTTAGACGCCCTATTCGAACATCCCCCATAATTCGATTATACTATCCCAATAAAAAGCTGTACGCCTGCGATTTTAAATCATTTATGGCAGGAAGTGTGTGCAGAATGAAGTCAAAATTTGAAGGAATCGATATAAAAATAGATATGATAAAGGATTTATACAAAAATCTACGAATAACGATATCCCAGATATAAAAGTGCAACTTAAAAAGTATAAACGAGCGGATCTGAATACAAAAATATCCCAGAACCGAGACATCTCACTAAACTACGTCATTTGGATGGAGTTCTTAAACGGGCGTATGCAATAAGTAAGTGTAATTAAAACCTAATTAAAACAATTTTTTTGTTTTACAGCCATAAGAGCAACTTTGATGGAGTTTAAATGGACGCCACAGCCACAGATGGTCCTCAATCTTTAATATAGGAAGAAAACAGCATTGAGTTGGCCGCCAATTAAGAGGGTGAACCAGCAGTTCGAATTCTACAACATCTCCGTCACCTGATTTTTGGCTCCATTAAACTTGTTGATAGACCTGTAGGTGTGGTCAAAGAATATCATTTTGGTGAACCAGTTGCCATATTTTTAAGAGGGCTGAATGAACAGCAAAAATAAGAAGCTCAGTTGTACTTCATGGCATACATGAATGAAGTTGTTAAAAATAAAACGAAGTAAAATTTTTATTTATAATTAATGTAGAAACCTCCGATCGCTTATAAATGAAATAGGTTGAGACAAAACCCCATTGCCATGGTACTGATCCATCGGTCATAAAATGCTCGGTCAGCTCGTTGTGCACGTTTGTGGCAGCAAAAGACGCATTATAGCTACCTTGTTTTGATATTGAAATCAAACCCTCCGGCTCTCCTCCAATCACTAGGCCGAAATTCTTCACTTTCCAGATTATCTTGGTCCACTAGGCACTTGGGCAGTATTTTTTTTGATGGTGTAGCATATTTTCTTCCTCCGCCAAACAAAAATTGTGTAAGCATACCATGTTGTCTTCAGTATCCTGCAGCGGGCAGCTAATATGCCAAAGTCATTTTCAATTACTTTTCGAGCCCTCAATTGTCTGTAATTAAAGATACTTTTCTCGTAGCTCAGATTTCCACACGATTTTCCTGAAAAAAATTGCTTATAATTATAATAATTAATTCCTCAACCAGAATGAGGTGGTGCCTGCAATATAATCCAAAATTTAAAAACACTGGAATCCTGAATGTACCTATGTAAATATAATATCTGAATTGCTATATACTTCCCATTGATTGCACCAATGCAATTTGGAAAGTTTCAGGGCTGCTTAAATCCCTCTGCAATGGATAATCAATCTTGTAGGGTAGGGAGAGGCAAAAGTATATTGCAGAGACACTGGTGAATCGCTGTTAGTGTTTTACTGATTACGTTGCATGTTGTGCTTTTGCCCACTCGAAATGCAAATGAAATTGATTTTTGGGTGCTACCACTGGCCAAATACCTAAAAGCATTCAAATAAATGTATAGATTAGCTTATCACAAAGAAACAGAAATTACTATAATATGAACCTTAGTGTAAGTGCCAATCTCGTAGCCGGATAAATGGATGTCCGAAAATTTGTATCTTTTCTGGAAATTAGTGGACCAACAAGATTGAGGAGCTAGTTGAAGGAAGTTGGTGACATACGCGTATAATTTAAAAAAGATTCCTGATCACTAAGTCGCATTTCGGCTACCAAATAATGATCACGAAAGTTTTTTCTGGATTCTTCTGTAAATATCGGCCGAACCCACCATTTTGGACTTCTCCTTTTCTTCTTATTAAGTCTTCTTCAGGCCATGCTACTTATGACGATAGCAAAAGCAGCAATTCAGATATCTTCGTCTTCAAAATAACTATCATCCATTCCTAGTTACGAGTATTACTTTAGTGAACTTTTTTTTAACACTTTTGACGCACAAAAACACTTTAAAAATACCAAACCATTTTGGCACACAAAATAAACCACTGGCGTTTTTGTTGATTAGGCTTTTGTCAAAAGTACACAGAAGAATGATTTACTAATACCACTATACAAAACAATATCCCTTTCCTAAAATAGCAACGAATTCTTTGATCAGAACGTACTCTAACTCAATAATCAAATGAAACACAATTAAAATAACTGTATTTTATACACCGTATCAAAGCCGTTTACACAAGCCTGCTTATTTTTTTTTTGCACGAGCATAATCGTTGGTTTTGAGAGTGTGTGTTGACACAAGCCAAACTTTATACATACTTATACTGTAGAAGAATATCAACCTTTAGCGGTATTGATGGATATTCTTCTATTCGTACACGATTGCGAACCGCACAAACGCACACCACCTAAGTAAAAAACCGAATAAGAATATCATCTCATTAGTAAAAAAAATGTAAATAGCCAAATGCAATATTGTAATTTTGACACAATCACTCTTTAGTAGGGATGCAAAAGAGAATAAAAATGCTCAAATGGTACTAAAACTTTTGTGGTGTGCGTCTGTTTTTTGAAATAGACCTTAAGTAGTGTTAGTGAGAAACGAGTAATTATGAATTTTTTTTATATGGACTTTTTCGTTTGATTATGCTCGTGGAGAAAATATAAGCATATGCTTGTGTAAACACACATACTACAAGCGGCTCTGAGCAAAATTTAACGTTCTATTTTCAAATACGAGAACTTAGAACTTTAAAAATATTAAATGTTGCGCACTTGTTTTGGAGATACTAATTAATTCCATCAAATTTCTCCTTAACTAATTGTAATAGTAATTTCGTTCTATAATTGATTTTCGTTATCAAATTATAATATGGTCGAACATACAGAAGGTTTAGTGTTAGTTCCAATAGTTTTAGGATTTTACTCATATACTCTTTGATCTAGGACTAAATTATTTAGTCTGTTTATTTATTATGTCTATCTTGAAAATAGGAACCGTTCACGATGCTTCAATTTAAAATGATTCTTTCAAAGTGAGATGTTTTAAAAAAAAACTGTGATGCAAATGCGTTTTATACATGCCGCTATTTTTGTCTTCCGTGTATTGATCAACCTAGGCACAAACAGCCTACAGTAATGTTTTAGCATTCCTTGTTGCTTTTATCAAAGTATGTTCATAAGAACTCAAGTAATACACGGTCTTTTATAAGTAACGGGGTTTCCAGTAGGTTTATAATGGTAACACTGCGGACTAGTCTTCAGTGGGTTACGCCACCTTATCATAGAAAGACATAGCTTTCAACGACATTTCGATTGTTTTGTCAAAATCAGTGCTCATTTGTGGATTAGGAAGAATTCATAGACGATAATCTTCGATTAATCGACTCACCATTTGTCGCATTGAAGACAAATTTGAAAGATAATTTCCTTTACACGATAGAAAAGTACCAGTACGATAAAGAAATGCATACAAAAGAGGATATTGATTGTAAAAGAAAATCCAAATTTATCGGTTCCATGCTATTCTCAACATTAAATCATTCTCAAACCACATGGACCTATTTAAGTAAAGATTATGGTTTACAATCTTCAACTGGTTCAAAAACTGAAGCCATTAGACATCCATAAACGTCGTTTATTAGCTGATCGTATATGTTATGTTAAATGAAGTCGTATATGTTATGTTAAATGAAGCTCATTTTTGCACAATTCATGCCGGTAGAGTGTTTGGTTCATATTTCGTTAAAGAAATTGGTTGAAGAATCACAGTTCATGGAGAACGATAAAGAACAATGTTAAATTATTTTTTCCCTGCCCTTGTTGAGAAAGATCTGGGAGGAATACGATTTCAACAAAACGGTGGTACCTGCCACACAGCCACATCAACAATAAATTTATTGAAAACAAAATTTGGTGATCAAATTATCTCAAGATCTGGTCCAGATAATTATTCTTTCAGGTCGTGTGATCTAACACCTAGTGGTTTCTTTCCTTGGGGATATGTTAAGTTACAAGTTTACGTTGATAATCAAACAATTTTTAAGCAATTAAAAATCAACCTTGAATTGCTATTGATGAAATACAGCTGAATTTATGTGAAAAAAACTTATGAACAATTGGGACGATAGAATCAATTCATTTGATGGATATTTTTCTTGAAAAAACAATTATATTAATATATTATAAGTACCTAAAAATAATGTTTTAAACTTATCTATTTAAATGTTTTATACGTTTGTTCAATCGTATTGATCCCTACAAAAATAGAATTATTATTCCAACCATCCTCTTAAAATGAGATACGTTTTCATTAATTTTCTAATTTGGTATACTTCAAATTATTTTCATTGAAATGTTCAAATTTGTTTCCAATAAATGATAAAGTATTTCAAAAAACTAGAAGAACAGATTTTATTAATTAAGTTTCCCAAACGTTCCAACATTATGAAATAGTTTGTTTCGAAACTATGACTCCAATTTACTGTTTGGTTGAAAAATAATCAAAATTGTTATTTTGTTTAAATTTATGCATTTATGTATGTTTTTATTTATTTATGTATAATTTGTGAACTGCACTCACATTTTGAAGTTATAAGCTCATTGATAATAAGAATGTAAAGTTCATTGGTTACAAAAAGACTTATAAAAATGTTGAATTCATATCCAAAAACGCTAAACACATTGTAACACAGACCGCAGCGACCGCTTGTTAAAGAATTAGGTTCGTCAAAGTACGAAAAAACTTTTTTGAACTTTTAAATAGTTCTCTTCATAGGCCGCGACACGATTGGACGACATTGTTCAGGTTGTTGTGTGGATGGTCTCTAAGAAGCAGCACATGGTTGAACACCCCGAAAACCAATCCAAATAATAATATTTAATGAAAATAAATTTTGAATTTGTAAATGATGTAAATTGTAAAAAAAACTTCCACCTGACAAGAAATTCACAGCTAGACAAATTCCCCGTTTAGGCAGTTTGTGTTTGCTATAGCACGTAGCTACATACATTTATCTAAAAATTTTAGTAGTTCTGTTTGATCAATAGATTATCGCAGGTGGCTCTATAAATGAGCACTCGTCTTGAAATTAGAATAAATTCTATTTTTTTTATCATATGAGGTATTAATGAAATACATTACAAATATCTGCTGTCTAAACAGTATTACAAAACATGTGAGTAAATATTGATTATTTTACATGTTGAGTTCAAAACAATTATATTTTAATCATTTACGGTAAATAATATTTTTTTCGAGTAATTTTTCTTGGCAACTTCCTTGAATTATTTGAAACCTAACAATTTAACTGATTATTGCCCAGAATATAATACTTAGTATACAATTAGCGATACAATTGTGTTTTTTTAAATATTTTAGTGTCTTTAATTTAATGTGTACAGACGGATTGGAACGGATGTCATAAGATGGTTATATTAAATAGTAGCGTTAATGATGCAAAGACTTAATAATTTTGAACGACATGAGAAAATTTGTAGGTAGATTATCATAACAGATTGACCCTATTTCGCTTTTGATTGGTTTGATTACGATATTGACTGATATATAGAAAAGGCAATTTATGAACAATAATTGAAAAGCTCTGTTTCTGGTTTCACTATAACAACTATGGCTCATATAAATCAAATTTCATCAAAAAAGTATAATTACGAATAATTCCAAACGTCATGTCATAATTCATTGAGATGGTTTTTGTTTGAAGGTTGAAGATTAAAATATAATATTAATCAAAACTGGATATTATAAAAGTTCAAGTTTTTCACATCATTTTTTTAAAACTAAAGACTCTTTTGATTAAGAGATACTTGTGTTTTTCTAAGGTATAGTTTAAACGATCCATTAACAAGACTAAGCCAAAACAAGTGTAACAAAATGTTCATCAAACTAATGCGCTGAAGTGTAAATGTCAGAAAAATTTATATTACTACGAGTACCATACACAGTACAGTGCTAACCAAAATAAATCAAGATAGTATCTCAAATTACATGATTCAGTAGATAAATTCTTAATTTAATTACACCTTTTATTTTGACATTAACATATTTTAGCTAAACAGCAAAAGTTTAAAATAAAAACTCAGCGATAGAGTGTGTAGAGTTGTTCTCCATACGTATACGAATAGTACACATAATGTGGTAGACATAGTCATATTTATACAAAAATACTGGAATTTTCATTAAAATTTTCTAACCACATTTAACAGTTAAATTTAATTATTTCATATACGAGTTCGTATGTGTATATGTATGTCATAAATTATCAGGACATAAACCAAATGAAATTGACAAAAAAAACCTAAATTTTTATTTAATTTCTTCTTATATACAAATTACTGTAACCTAACGTTATATTTTTTGTGCTTCTTTTTATTAGATAACATACTTATATTTATACACACACGCACCCACATACCCAGAATGAAAATTAATGAGTTTTAATTATCTTCGAGTAGGACAAAAAATTATTTTAACTAAAAAACGAATAAAAAATATTTTTTATTTGGGACACCTTGGGAATTAATTTTTATTTTAGTAATTAAAATGTCTCATATTCGTAAGAAATTGAAAAGGGTTGAACCGTTTAGGTAATAAATGTTCAATCTTTTTTTGTAATTTATGTGCGATGTGAGAATTTTGTTTGCAATAACACCATTTTATATTAGATAGATATAAAGTTGTCATGTCTGCCCAGGATACTCTTTATTTACTTTATTCGTAAGCAGAATACACGAACCATATGTGTAATCTAAAGTGGAAACCATTATAAGTGAAATATTAAATGAAAGGTTTAGAACTACAGTGGGGGTTCGTAACAATAAATGTATTTCCATCACTTTGTGTGCGCTTCCACTATTGAACTGCACTTGCAAAAATTCAAGACCACTTATCACTTTATGTGAAGTATATACATCATAAATTCATGCAAATTAGAGCATTTACATGAAATAAACAAAACTACATTAAAAATGGACTTAATCGCATCGACCGTAAATATTTTATCCAAGCAGGGTACTTATCAATACAGAAATCGAAAAATAGTTTCCATGTTATCTGTTTTGAATCGATTGAGTACATCTAGACCGCCACTTATAAAGCCTACAGAAAGATAAGATCTTGGCAAACATGTCAAATTTGTTTTCATACCGCATTTCAGTACGAGCCTCATCCTTAGTTCGTGAGGCTTTTTTTCACTCGATAAATTAAATTTTTTCGAGGAAGGTTTCTTCTGTAAATATCGGCCGAACCCACCATTTTGGACTTCTCCTTTTCTTCTTATTAAGTCTTCTTCAGGCCATGCTACTTATGACGATAGCAAAAGCAGCAATTCAGATATCTTCGTCTTCAAAATAACTATCATCCATTCCTAGTTACGAGTATTACTTTAGTGAACTTTTTTTTAACACTTTTGACGCACAAAAACACTTTAAAAATACCAAACCATTTTGGCACACAAAATAAACCACTGGCGTTTTTGTTGATTAGGCTTTTGTCAAAAGTACACAGAAGAATGATTTACTAATACCACTATACAAAACAATATCCCTTTCCTAAAATAGCAACGAATTCTTTGATCAGAACGTACTCTAACTCAATAATCAAATGAAACACAATTAAAATAACTGTATTTTATACACCGTATCAAAGCCGTTTACACAAGCCTGCTTATTTTTTTTTTGCACGAGCATAATCGTTGGTTTTGAGAGTGTGTGTTGACACAAGCCAAACTTTATACATACTTATACTGTAGAAGAATATCAACCTTTAGCGGTATTGATGGATATTCTTCTATTCGTACACGATTGCGAACCGCACAAACGCACACCACCTAAGTAAAAAACCGAATAAGAATATCATCTCATTAGTAAAAAAAATGTAAATAGCCAAATGCAATATTGTAATTTTGACACAATCACTCTTTAGTAGGGATGCAAAAGAGAATAAAAATGCTCAAATGGTACTAAAACTTTTGTGGTGTGCGTCTGTTTTTTGAAATAGACCTTAAGTAGTGTTAGTGAGAAACGAGTAATTATGAATTTTTTTTATATGGACTTTTTCGTTTGATTATGCTCGTGGAGAAAATATAAGCATATGCTTGTGTAAACACACATACTACAAGCGGCTCTGAGCAAAATTTAACGTTCTATTTTCAAATACGAGAACTTAGAACTTTAAAAATATTAAATGTTGCGCACTTGTTTTGGAGATACTAATTAATTCCATCAAATTTCTCCTTAACTAATTGTAATAGTAATTTCGTTCTATAATTGATTTTCGTTATCAAATTATAATATGGTCGAACATACAGAAGGTTTAGTGTTAGTTCCAATAGTTTTAGGATTTTACTCATATACTCTTTGATCTAGGACTAAATTATTTAGTCTGTTTATTTATTATGTCTATCTTGAAAATAGGAACCGTTCACGATGCTTCAATTTAAAATGATTCTTTCAAAGTGAGATGTTTTAAAAAAAAACTGTGATGCAAATGCGTTTTATACATGCCGCTATTTTTGTCTTCCGTGTATTGATCAACCTAGGCACAAACAGCCTACAGTAATGTTTTAGCATTCCTTGTTGCTTTTATCAAAGTATGTTCATAAGAACTCAAGTAATACACGGTCTTTTATAAGTAACGGGGTTTCCAGTAGGTTTATAATGGTAACACTGCGGACTAGTCTTCAGTGGGTTACGCCACCTTATCATAGAAAGACATAGCTTTCAACGACATTTCGATTGTTTTGTCAAAATCAGTGCTCATTTGTGGATTAGGAAGAATTCATAGACGATAATCTTCGATTAATCGACTCACCATTTGTCGCATTGAAGACAAATTTGAAAGATAATTTCCTTTACACGATAGAAAAGTACCAGTACGATAAAGAAATGCATACAAAAGAGGATATTGATTGTAAAAGAAAATCCAAATTTATCGGTTCCATGCTATTCTCAACATTAAATCATTCTCAAACCACATGGACCTATTTAAGTAAAGATTATGGTTTACAATCTTCAACTGGTTCAAAAACTGAAGCCATTAGACATCCATAAACGTCGTTTATTAGCTGATCGTATATGTTATGTTAAATGAAGTCGTATATGTTATGTTAAATGAAGCTCATTTTTGCACAATTCATGCCGGTAGAGTGTTTGGTTCATATTTCGTTAAAGAAATTGGTTGAAGAATCACAGTTCATGGAGAACGATAAAGAACAATGTTAAATTATTTTTTCCCTGCCCTTGTTGAGAAAGATCTGGGAGGAATACGATTTCAACAAAACGGTGGTACCTGCCACACAGCCACATCAACAATAAATTTATTGAAAACAAAATTTGGTGATCAAATTATCTCAAGATCTGGTCCAGATAATTATTCTTTCAGGTCGTGTGATCTAACACCTAGTGGTTTCTTTCCTTGGGGATATGTTAAGTTACAAGTTTACGTTGATAATCAAACAATTTTTAAGCAATTAAAAATCAACCTTGAATTGCTATTGATGAAATACAGCTGAATTTATGTGAAAAAAACTTATGAACAATTGGGACGATAGAATCAATTCATTTGATGGATATTTTTCTTGAAAAAACAATTATATTAATATATTATAAGTACCTAAAAATAATGTTTTAAACTTATCTATTTAAATGTTTTATACGTTTGTTCAATCGTATTGATCCCTACAAAAATAGAATTATTATTCCAACCATCCTCTTAAAATGAGATACGTTTTCATTAATTTTCTAATTTGGTATACTTCAAATTATTTTCATTGAAATGTTCAAATTTGTTTCCAATAAATGATAAAGTATTTCAAAAAACTAGAAGAACAGATTTTATTAATTAAGTTTCCCAAACGTTCCAACATTATGAAATAGTTTGTTTCGAAACTATGACTCCAATTTACTGTTTGGTTGAAAAATAATCAAAATTGTTATTTTGTTTAAATTTATGCATTTATGTATGTTTTTATTTATTTATGTATAATTTGTGAACTGCACTCACATTTTGAAGTTATAAGCTCATTGATAATAAGAATGTAAAGTTCATTGGTTACAAAAAGACTTATAAAAATGTTGAATTCATATCCAAAAACGCTAAACACATTGTAACACAGACCGCAGCGACCGCTTGTTAAAGAATTAGGTTCGTCAAAGTACGAAAAAACTTTTTTGAACTTTTAAATAGTTCTCTTCATAGGCCGCGACACGATTGGACGACATTGTTCAGGTTGTTGTGTGGATGGTCTCTAAGAAGCAGCACATGGTTGAACACCCCGAAAACCAATCCAAATAATAATATTTAATGAAAATAAATTTTGAATTTGTAAATGATGTAAATTGTAAAAAAAACTTCCACCTGACAAGAAATTCACAGCTAGACAAATTCCCCGTTTAGGCAGTTTGTGTTTGCTATAGCACGTAGCTACATACATTTATCTAAAAATTTTAGTAGTTCTGTTTGATCAATAGATTATCGCAGGTGGCTCTATAAATGAGCACTCGTCTTGAAATTAGAATAAATTCTATTTTTTTTATCATATGAGGTATTAATGAAATACATTACAAATATCTGCTGTCTAAACAGTATTACAAAACATGTGAGTAAATATTGATTATTTTACATGTTGAGTTCAAAACAATTATATTTTAATCATTTACGGTAAATAATATTTTTTTCGAGTAATTTTTCTTGGCAACTTCCTTGAATTATTTGAAACCTAACAATTTAACTGATTATTGCCCAGAATATAATACTTAGTATACAATTAGCGATACAATTGTGTTTTTTTAAATATTTTAGTGTCTTTAATTTAATGTGTACAGACGGATTGGAACGGATGTCATAAGATGGTTATATTAAATAGTAGCGTTAATGATGCAAAGACTTAATAATTTTGAACGACATGAGAAAATTTGTAGGTAGATTATCATAACAGATTGACCCTATTTCGCTTTTGATTGGTTTGATTACGATATTGACTGATATATAGAAAAGGCAATTTATGAACAATAATTGAAAAGCTCTGTTTCTGGTTTCACTATAACAACTATGGCTCATATAAATCAAATTTCATCAAAAAAGTATAATTACGAATAATTCCAAACGTCATGTCATAATTCATTGAGATGGTTTTTGTTTGAAGGTTGAAGATTAAAATATAATATTAATCAAAACTGGATATTATAAAAGTTCAAGTTTTTCACATCATTTTTTTAAAACTAAAGACTCTTTTGATTAAGAGATACTTGTGTTTTTCTAAGGTATAGTTTAAACGATCCATTAACAAGACTAAGCCAAAACAAGTGTAACAAAATGTTCATCAAACTAATGCGCTGAAGTGTAAATGTCAGAAAAATTTATATTACTACGAGTACCATACACAGTACAGTGCTAACCAAAATAAATCAAGATAGTATCTCAAATTACATGATTCAGTAGATAAATTCTTAATTTAATTACACCTTTTATTTTGACATTAACATATTTTAGCTAAACAGCAAAAGTTTAAAATAAAAACTCAGCGATAGAGTGTGTAGAGTTGTTCTCCATACGTATACGAATAGTACACATAATGTGGTAGACATAGTCATATTTATACAAAAATACTGGAATTTTCATTAAAATTTTCTAACCACATTTAACAGTTAAATTTAATTATTTCATATACGAGTTCGTATGTGTATATGTATGTCATAAATTATCAGGACATAAACCAAATGAAATTGACAAAAAAAACCTAAATTTTTATTTAATTTCTTCTTATATACAAATTACTGTAACCTAACGTTATATTTTTTGTGCTTCTTTTTATTAGATAACATACTTATATTTATACACACACGCACCCACATACCCAGAATGAAAATTAATGAGTTTTAATTATCTTCGAGTAGGACAAAAAATTATTTTAACTAAAAAACGAATAAAAAATATTTTTTATTTGGGACACCTTGGGAATTAATTTTTATTTTAGTAATTAAAATGTCTCATATTCGTAAGAAATTGAAAAGGGTTGAACCGTTTAGGTAATAAATGTTCAATCTTTTTTTGTAATTTATGTGCGATGTGAGAATTTTGTTTGCAATAACACCATTTTATATTAGATAGATATAAAGTTGTCATGTCTGCCCAGGATACTCTTTATTTACTTTATTCGTAAGCAGAATACACGAACCATATGTGTAATCTAAAGTGGAAACCATTATAAGTGAAATATTAAATGAAAGGTTTAGAACTACAGTGGGGGTTCGTAACAATAAATGTATTTCCATCACTTTGTGTGCGCTTCCACTATTGAACTGCACTTGCAAAAATTCAAGACCACTTATCACTTTATGTGAAGTATATACATCATAAATTCATGCAAATTAGAGCATTTACATGAAATAAACAAAACTACATTAAAAATGGACTTAATCGCATCGACCGTAAATATTTTATCCAAGCAGGGTACTTATCAATACAGAAATCGAAAAATAGTTTCCATGTTATCTGTTTTGAATCGATTGAGTACATCTAGACCGCCACTTATAAAGCCTACAGAAAGATAAGATCTTGGCAAACATGTCAAATTTGTTTTCATACCGCATTTCAGTACGAGCCTCATCCTTAGTTCGTGAGGCTTTTTTTCACTCGATAAATTAAATTTTTTCGAGGAAGGTTTAAAATTTCTACTCTAGATCTCTAATTGACATATTTGTACTCTGTCAGTTCCGCTCAAATCTTTATCTTATAGGCACTTTGTCTTCTCTAAAAGCGGATCAATTTATCTATTGATTGACAATATGTGGTATCAAATGTATCTCTGAGTTTGTTGAAAATTAGGCGATCTTTATGAACCATATAAAAATTGGAATCCTGTCTGGTTCACTGTTTTACTTCTAGTTGAAATATATGTAAGTAGCTTATGATCTAAGGAAAATGATGCCTTGAAACAATGAATGTGATAATATAGTTATCTCGTCTGCTCTTTTAATGATCAAAAGTCATTACAACTTTATAGTTTCTACGTACTTACACTATAAACCGTTAAAAGTATGGGTATGTTAGCATGAAATTTTTACAGTTCTTAATTTAAGCATTTAATTCTCAATTTAAGGTGTTTCAATACATCTAAAAAAGATCTTCGGTCATCCAACTATGTTTCTTTTTCAGTCATAAGCAATTTGAGTGAATTATACTGTCAAAGGCACTTGCAATTTCTCAAACATAGCAATATCACCTCATTTAATTCGTAGTATCTAACCGAGTAGATAAGTAACTATTATTTAATATGTAAATAAGTTTTTTAACTAGTTAATAATTTTTATTTTGTTGTATATTGGGTTGGGGTTCACTCAAAATGGTAACAAATTCATATTTTTCGTAGCAGATTCGGAATGACTTAATTATTTAATCTCTTCGTTAATAAATATTTGTTGACGTTTATATTTCATGTTATCGCCGTTAATTAGAACCATGGAGGTATCACTATCGTAAGCATTACTCGGTTCATTTGAATTTGGGAGACTTACTCTTGTTTTAAACTGTTTCTTAAAGAAATGATAAAATTTCGTTAATGCTAATATAATTAAATGTCATAAAACATCGCGTATAGAATGCAGGATCAACATATCTAGTCTATGTTGATCCCGCATTCTATACACGATGTATTCGCATTAACCAAATTTTATCATTTCTTCAAAAATGATCAGTTAATCGGTTTTTCTTTATAAATTGCTCCCATATTTATTCTTATACCTACTAACGTTTCGTTTCAAAAAGTTCAAAATAGGTTACAAAACAAATCAAATATTATGAAAATACATACAATAGGTTTTTAACAACAATAACATATTGTTAAACCTTATACCATAAAGTAGTGACGTCTGCTATATAGTTATGATTTTGTCTCGTTTTGTCTGGGTTCATATCCGACGAATATGGTGACCATTGTTCTGGGATTTCCTTGTAAAACACGTTAGGTTTCATAAAATACATGCCAGTAATAGTACAACTGCTGCTATTATAACTTTGTCCATCTTTGTTCTCCACCCTCTGAGTGAGAAATATGGCAAAATATCAATAGATGGCGCTACAATCGCAAATTCCAGATGTTATGTATCAATATCATTTGTCACTAGACCAAATTAACATTTTCAGACAGATCTGTCAGTTCATTCACTGATAGTTCATTGAAAACAAACAACCTATTGATTTTTTGCAGTTATGGAATAAAGTGAATTTCGACTTTAAACAGTATTTATTAAAAGATTATTTTTGCATCAAAAAATTATTACGCAAACCAAAATAAATATTATGGCTCGATAAATATTATGGGGACTCTTCACCATCGATTAAAATGATTTAAAAGTGAATTAGTGATTTTCGTTGTGATCGTACAAGCACAACTGATGCCGAACGTTCACGACGCCCAATAGTCACCACAACAAATATGGTTGACAAATTCCATGTTACGATATTGCAGAGTGTAAATGCACGAGATAGCTGAGATATTGGGCATCTCAGATGAACGTGTGCGCAATACATTTGAATATGAAAAAACTATCCGGCCAAGGATAAAAACACTTCGGATGACAACTGTAGGCAACTTAAGAGTCAGGTTTGGTAGCTTTGTTCAAGCTTCGTTTCATAACTGTGGATAAAACTATACACCGGAGACCAAATAACATTCTAAACAGTCGTTTTCTTCTGACGAATCTGCTCCGAAGAAGGCTAAGTTTATTTTATCAACCAAGAAGGTATTGGCCAATGGCCATAGGTTTTTACGTTGAAAAATAAAAATGTTTGGTCGAAAGTATTATTCCTTGTTTGATTTTAACCAGATTTTTCATTCGACCATCGTATTAAGATCAAAAAGGAGCTGCTCTATGACTTTAGAATTAGCGCGCCATTGCTCTTCTCCATTAATCAATTCGCAGATTAAAAATTACATTAGTGGCACCGCTAAGTTCTTAGAAGAGCAGCCTTATTACATAACCATGAACACATTATTAATTTTTTCCAATTAAGGGCATCAGTCCACGGATTAGGTGGTCTGCGTTATAAAAGAGTACAGGATAAACAAATTTTGGAAAGTAAAACTCTTAACGAGTTCACATTATCCTACACGAAGAATCATCACAAATAAACAAACCCGCTTACTAATAAATAAATAAATAATAATTCCATTCATTAAACTTCTAGTAATACACAAAAACTTTCAACACCTAACTAATATATCCATTTTTACCATGAACAAATAACTAGCATCTGCTTTCAAATTCAAGTTCGCCCTCACACGCCCATATCCTCAAATCTGTAAAGCTTGTAGTTTTTTTTTATGTAATTTTTGAATGTGCGTTGTGCTTCGAAGTTGTTGCTTGTATCTTGTAATCCACTAGGCCGGTTTCGATCTGATGATGACGTCATTGAATGATTGTGTGATCGAAAAGATCAAATCCATTTCATCAGGCATATGCTACCTGAGTTAATGTTTGTACTGTGCGATTCGTTTATCTACGTTAAGTAGTGACGCGACAATTCTAGCGAATTGCAAGAACTTAACTCGAAATATCGAATTTATTTTGGATTGATTTTGGCGTTATGATATAATTTTGTATTCGTGAATATAGTTGCTCTGGTCGCCACAAATCTTTAGAAAAAACGAATTAAATGAGAAAAAGTCAATACCAAATAATTTTAAGTACTACAAAAGTCTGAAAATGAGATAAAAATGGTTACAATGCAAAAATGTATTTTAAAATATTCTAATCTTGCTCAATTTTCTCTTGGCTGCCGAAGAATTTGTCTGTTGGAGTTTACTGATAATCATTTTCTCTAGTTTCGTTTACTCTATCATCAAATTCTACGAGATCTGTGAACTAATAATTTAGCAGATTGAATTCGTAGCTCATATTATGCAATGCAAATAATGCTTTTATAAAGTGAATATATATAAAATGTTATAAATTTATTGAAGCATGATTTAATCTCATTAATTTGTTTACGCTCCAATACAACGTACGACTGTAATTCTAATTATTGAATGATTTTTAAATGGACTTATCAGCAAAGGTTCCATAGAAAATCTAGTTTCTCTTAGATTTCATCATTTTTCGTTTCCACAAATGTTTGTTTTTATATATATATATATATCTTTCGATTGATTCCAAATGGTAATATCGTATTTGACTCAAGGATGGGTATAATAGCTACTCATCATATTTCAAAATGAGAACAACAATAACTATTATAACAAACTTCCAACGTAGAACATTCTGAATAGCATTTAATTATACATAATCTTTTGCTCGTTTACATCAATTTAAGTAGCTTGTGTGTCATTTTTATTCACCAATGTCATTTTATTCACCAATTTTTATTCATCAATTTAAGTAGCTTGTGTGACATGTTTAGTTAGGGTGTTCCAATTCCAGTAAAAGGTTCAGAATTAAATATTTAATACTAGGCGTTGGCGTACTCCATTCGATCACTTCAATTTCTGAGTATACTTTCGATTGTGTTTGGGTCTATTTTGGAATGATTGCTTCAATGTTGGCTTTCCAATGCTCAATTGTTTGTGGGTCGTCTCTATAGCAGTTATGCCGCCGCAAAAACAGGAACACTCAATGGAAGTGTTGGCTTCCCCAAATATCATTATGGATTTGCAGATCCTAAATGCGACAATTTTGTTTGTTTAGGAACCCACCGAAATGGAAATACGCTCTGTTGGAAAAATATTTCTTTGTCGTGAAAGTAAATTTTCAACATTTCCCTCTTTTGTTGAAGCCTTAAGTCTGGTTTAAATTCAACGATTTTCGCAGAAGCAAACAAATAAAACGAGTAGGCGCAATTTAATTGTCTGTGTACAAATAAGAGACAACACGCAGAGAAAAAAATATTTTTAAATTTTATTGTTGTCCTACAGTTACGCAGAAGGCTGTGAATTAGTCTATCCCGTTTTAATTGTCCGCTTCTGCAAAAATCGTTGAATGTAAACCAGGCTTCAAGCGACTCATTTCGTCAACTAAAAATAATATATTAAGTTTCTGTCAAAGAAAGGTTGCCAGAGCCAAAATAACCTATGTGTAAAATCAACTGGTTATTAGGACACCTTATACTGTTTAAAATGAAATGCTGACTAGGCATATTTTTAAATAATAAAATTATGTTGATAAATATAATGTTTTCATTAATTGTTTTCAATTTAAATTAATTTAATCACACGTTAAATTAAAACATTTCTTTGGTGATTAACGAATAAAAATTCGTTTTTTTTAGAGCACCGAAAACAGTACATCAGTCCCATCTATAACACCTAGCACTGAAAGAAATGTTTACTTACGATAAAATTAATTTCTTATCTTCCACTGTTTCGTTTCCGGTATCTCGTTGTTAATAACGTTTGGCTAGTAATCAAATACATAATATTCGCGTTTCAGCTGATATTCATGTTGACGTAGATCGTTCGTTACTAAAGTCGTTTTTAAATATAAAAATTATAAAATAATTAATGTGTTTCAGACAAGTATAAAGCACCCAAATTGTATTAAATTAATAATATTTCAGTTCAGCACCCATAAAATATTTATATCAACTTACTGTGTTTCTGACATGTCTAAGGAACCCAATTTTTTTCTTATGACTCATTTTTCTTGGTTCATTTTTCCCCATAAATTTTATTACCAAGAGTCATAAAAATGAATTAAATTACAGAATTATAATTTCTAATTATATAAGAATACACATATATTACTTATTTTATATATTTCTTATCACATTATGTCGCAATTCTGACCGTTTCATAATCACAGATATCAATATAAAATTGAAATTTCTATTAATGATTGGTCAGGTAAATAAAAATGTTAAAAAACATGAAATTATTTAATGTTTATGCTATTAAATATTAAGTTAGTTTACTTTGTGAACTAAGTTGTTAATAGTGGGTTATACTGTGGATTAGTAAATCTAGATTACCCGAAACTTTTTGTTATTCCATTTTTTCATTCTATGCAATAAAATTTACTTGTCGCGCGTAGTTTATCCAAGTCTGTAAGAAGGTTTAAATATCTTCAAGGGTAGCCTATGCGGATCCACCATTTCCAACTTCCAATTACGATAAATTTATTCGAGTTCCATTTCAATTAATGTCAATAATAAATTTACTTATAAATCGTTAAAATGGCCCATCTATGCGTATGATAATAAAATATAAATTTATTTAATTAAATAAAACGAAAAGCGCTATAATTGTTTTTCATAAAATTTTTAAATTAATTGTTTCACTATAGTTTTAAAAATTTACTATGTAGAATAGAAAATAAAAAAATTATTACGAACGACAATAAATTAAATGAAAATTCAATATTTTGTTTATCATAAAACATCACAAATTTATTATTTTATTTTTTAACGAACATTGTTGTTGTACAGCGGAATACGAGAAAACAGCCTCAAAATGAAAAACCCACTAGCATATTTATATCGAGCATAAATAAATTAATAAATACTCTACGGAAAATTGTAAAATGATTTCCCTTACGGAAGCAAATAAAATAAAATTACTGGTTTTATTAAAATTGTGCTTGACATTTCGAAAAATTAGGTAACGTTAAAAATAATATAAATAAATAATAAATATTTTAAAATAAAATAATAATATTAATGGGGTTTTCTGGGTACCTGTATGCAGTAACTAAATTTTTATTTCTCTTATTTATAGACTTAGTTTCTTTTTGGATTTTTATTCGTTTTTTGGGTCCTTTTAAAAGGAAAACGAATTAAGGGCTGGGATGTAATAAGCACGGCATTTACCCAACAGGAATAATAGCTAAGTTTCTACATATAAGTTCCTATGAACGCACTTTATTTACTACAAATCTCAGTCGTTTCGACTCATACGTCATACACGTTATTATAAATCAAAATTTATAATAACGTGTGACTTATTTATGAAACATAGTTGTACACCATCACTCCTGCAAACGAGCAGTTATAGCACTACAAATTTTCATTACGTTTTAGCCTCTAGTTGTTTAGATTCGATTTTATTTTTGTGGTGATTGATTTCGAGAGCAAGGAAAAATAAATATTGTTCAAGTGTATCAAGTATACCATGTATTGAAATGGAACGAGATCCAATCGAAACACTTGCAAACATTTTATAAGTCAGTAAAACCTAGGTTTTTGATGTTTAATTTGGCGCTAATCGATTTTATCAGTCTTAAAACAGTTAGTCAGTTACGCATGTCTACATGGTTGTAGTACGAAAAATACAGTTTATTGTGTTGGAATTTTAAGCCTTCATGAGTAAGCAGTACAAAATTCTTTGTTGATTTCTAATGTTTGAAATTTAGACGATTTGTCTTAGTTTTTATCGGTAAAAAAGAGTTTTCTTTGAACCTCTGTCATTAGTCGCATACATTTCGCATATGGTTATTCAAAGTTGCTCGAGTATTTTTTATCTAAACTTATACTGCTAACGATCCCAACCTTGTCAGTGAATTACACAAACATTCCCTCATAGATTAATCGTAACTGTGGCGTTCAGAGTAACCTTAATCATTATAAATACAATTCTCATTACGCCACAATCAATTCGCTAGGACTGTCGTAGCTCAACTGAACGTACATATACGAACCACACAGTACGAATATCAAGTCCGGTATATCCCTGAAGATTTGATCTTTTCAAACAAACAGTCGTTCAATTACGTCATCATCAAATCTAAACTCTGGCCTACCGAATAACAAACATCCAAGCAACAATTCCTCGAATTACAACTCAATCAAATATTATTCAAATTAAGCTACACGCCTTACCTTGGTGATCTCAACGGCTCTGTTTAAAGAGAATATTACCAAAGCCATCTTTAAAAATATGCATACTTGTTTGTTTGAAATTAGCTTTTTTTAGTATTAATGATACGAAACGTACAAATTTCTTTTTAAGTTTTTAGCTATTGCAGGTTATAGCATTTAAAATGTTATTTCATAAATTGATTAGTATAGAAAAAGTCAAATAAGATCGGAACATATTTTCAAATCAAAATAAATCACGATTAAAATTAATTATAAATTGATCTATATTTTTATTTATTCTGTGCTTTTTAATTTAATATAAACTATATCATCTAAAATATATTTTACTCGCTCTAATTCTCTCTTGATCGCACAACGAAAGTCAAACTCATTTGTAAATAAATTTAGAAAAATAATTTCACGAAAATTGAAAAAAAATTAATTATTAATTTATTTAACTAAAATTTTGTATTTTAAAAAAACACAATACTTTTCTAATACACAAGTGAATATAATATTACAATAAATTAAATTAAATTATAAATATGCAGATAATTATATAACTTTTTACTCTTTTTTTAAAAACATACAGATCAAACTTTTTATGTTGTGTATTTTGTTTTCTCTAAAACAAAAACTTTTTTTTTCATCTGTCTATTATTTTATTTTTAGACCTACTACATAATAAAAAAATAAGTGCACTGCCATAATTTCCACTGAGTTTCATGATTCAAAATAAATTTAAACAATACAGTTGAATAAACAACACAGCTGATCAATGTTTATATTTCAAAATTCAACACAAAACGTAATCATAATTTCTATTTTGCTTCCCATTTATTCACCATCCCTACACAACACTAAACTATATTTCCTTTCAATCCTGAAATACACAGAATCATGAAAAAAGAGTTATTTATTCTGTATCAACATAACAATAATAATATTTAATTGCATAATTATGCATTAATTACAAAACAAACTGTCGTTATGAATAAATGTCAAAAATGAGAACAAGATAATTTTTTTTTATTGTGTGAGAGTTCGATTAAATGCCATTACTAGCGTTGCTGTACTATAAAAATTTTGAAAACCCATTCGTGTTAAAATCATACGTATGTATGTAACATTAAATTCAAGCTAAATATGTACATATATGTAATTTTGTGCATTGGTACTTTGCGTTTTCTCCATAAAATGCAACACAAATCACAATACAACTTAAAATTTAATGAATTTGATTTGGTTTTGGTGTAAATTGCCATTTTTATTTATTCTGTTTGTGAGCATACATGAAATAAAATATAGTTCTCGTAACCTAATTATGTATCTGTCTCTATTTGCGTTTTAAGTTATTAAAATACTATTATTTTATTTAATTAATAAAGTAAAATGGAGAAATAAATCGAAAAATGATCAAGTTCCGGATGAAAACTGAAATTGCTGTTTTTAGTTGGATATAACCTAAATTAAATTCGAACTACTTTTCATTCCAATATTTACTAAATAGTAAACCCAATACATTTTGTACTCAATATATTTTAATACATTTTCTATGAAATTGACGTTGATTTTTGTCTTTTTTATTACACTCATAAAGCTCGTTTTGAACATTTGCTTGAAACAATTAAAATTGATTTGACATTACACATCAATATTTTCTGACACAACCTCCCAAAAATGTTCATCGTACCTTCAGTCTAACACGGCAAAAATTAACTTCACACAGTGGAATTGTCTGGGAAATTCACTTGCCGGGTAAAAACGTTTGGCGTTCAGAGTACAATTATACCGTAACAAGCAACAATCATCAACCAATTAATAAAATCGATATTTCGAGTAAGTTCTAAAATGTTTATGTAAATATAATTTAATAATTATTGGTCATTACACAATTGTAGTGTTGCTTGGATCTTTTTGTTTCGTGTCTTTTGCTTCTGTCAAAATTGACGTTGAGGTAACAGGAAGCAAAGAAGGATAGATGACCCAACACGGGTGCAACAGGAGTAGAACACAAAACAAAACAACAGTATGTTTTTTTTAGCCAAGTTTTTTACTTGCTACGGTTCATTATATTTGACGTTATTTCCATAGATTTTTCTGTGAAAATATAATTAATTTCTATAAAATATAACTAAATTGTGATGTTTTTGAACATGGAACCCATGCGTCGCAACACATAAAGTGTCATGCGAATGTTAAAAAATGTTATACATGTGTTTTGTGTAGGCGCAGTGTACTATCCTATTTCAGTTAAGCTATTAACCGAGCGTGAGGGGTTAAGTAAATGTAGATTGTTTAAGTTCATATTGTCGAAGTATCATTTGAATATGATATACTACTCCGTCTAAAGTACTTCAATCTCTGGTATTGTATCATAAACAATACAAATATATGTATATTTATTATTCTAGTTTAAAATCTCTTCAAGTATAGACTCACCTTATCATTTCTGATGAATAATTAAAAGAGATTCTAGAAATGCAATTGAGTATGTATGTTTACTTTTCACCTTTGCAACTTCTTAGAAAACAAAGCTACCTTTTAATTTTTAACTTTATTTTCTGCAAATTGAGCACTTACGCCATTTGTCCTTTATCATCTACTCAAAAATATGGTAGTACTTCAAGTTGCGTAAAATAAAGTTTAACGTTTCTTCTTAAATTGGATTCAAGCTCATTTAACATAAATATTTCGGTTAAGTTATATAACTCTATATGATTATTAGCAATAGCAAGTAATTTATTGCTTATTAATATTGCTTTTGTCGCTTGATTTCCAAACTCGTATGACCATATTAAGCTTGAACGAGTCTATGTTGAATAACTGTTTTTTAATAAATGGTTTTGGAGCGATTGTCGTATGGATTTTTCGATAAATTTTAGAATAAACGCATTAGATTAATAAAATGTTATTTTTCTGGTAACTACACCATATTCCCCAAGGAACCAATTGCATCTGTAAAGTTTCTCGTTTAATATTTTTAGTATAAACTAAGGCTCTACTTGAGATATTGCTCATTTTTTCCAGTAATTCATATAGTATATAGCTTTTAAATGTAAAGCTTCGGTTCAAAAGTGGAATCATTACCGGGACTACTCTTGAAAACTTTAATTGTCCTTGATCATTTCGTCTGCATTCTGACCAAAAGACACTCATTATGTTGTTGATGTATAATATAAATTTATCTATGAGTTTTGTATTTCATTCTTAACTGTCAATATTGTTATTCTAGCTCTATGACAATGATGACATCTATTAAATCATAATTTCAAATCCTTTGGGACTCTTTATTTTACACTGCTCTGTAACTTTACATTTACATCAGTCTCAAAATCCTACTGTTGGTAAACAATTGTTACGGGTTTGAGAATATTACTTTTGGATCCAACGTCCAGATGGTTCTTTACATTCTACTGCACACCAACACTATTGGTGATTCGCTAAACTTCTTTAAACCAATAAGAAGTGCATTTTATTAATATCGTCATCCAAAACCATCGTTTGAAAATATGAGACCAAAACAATATATATAAGTCGAAATTTAAACACGGATCACAACGATAGAATTTTTTAATTTCATCCAACAAAATTTTATCAAGATTTTTGTTTTAATTTTATTACCGAAAAGTCGTTACAGCGATAAACGTAAAACAAAAATATTGGAAAAATTTTAACAACAGGTACTAAAACGAAGAAAATGGATGTTTGTGTTTGCGTGTAAAGTTGATTAATATTTTTTTAAGATTAATTTAGTTTTATGTGTTTTAATAATTATTCTATCACAAATTTTTTGTTCGTACATAATGTCGTATATCCTTGCAATCCAACTTGGGTACAAGATCCAACGAAAAATACTAAATAAAGAATAATGTACACGTCAAATGACATTGCAAATTTTAGTTATATGTTTAATTAAACAACCCTTTGGGTGATTATGAGTTTTTCTAATCTGTAACTCAGAAAGTAGAAAGTTATGTAAATTGTATATAGAACGATAAATGGGATAAGGTTCAATTAATTTGGCTTTAATTTTAACCAACGCCGTTGAAGGTCAATCGCCAATAAATAACTTAAACGTCAACCATTTCGTAAATTGGTTGATTCTAAGAATTTTTTATGTACATACGAATTGTATGTAATGGCTGAACATACGAATTGTATGACAAAAGTCCTTCACTCGGACATTCTGTCATTAAATACATAAGATTCAAATTGATTGATTGATAGGACTGTAGGACTAAGCGTTAGGCAAGATTTCCGGATAACGCTGTAGGCTAAGCGCTAGGCAAGATTTCCGGATAAAAGGTATGTTAGTAAGGAGAGAACGACCCGGTTACAGACACCAGGCAAATCGTTACTAAACTACTGTTATAAAACAATCACAAGACAATCACAGTTCTAATCTGCAATCGCCAATCGGCATTCTCCAGTCCACAACACCTATATGCTCTTCTGTATTTTGATTAAAATTAAAATAAAATTCTCAGGAGTCTTTAACTTAATTAATTAATTTTATTATTTATTTAAACACCAATCCGCTCACTGAAACAATTAATTTAATTCATATGGTATGATAGATTAAGTACTAGTCAACTGATACATTACTGTTGCTATTATTCTGGAACATGCTCATTGGAGAATCAAAGTAAACATCTAATAACTAATATTCTAACAATATGCACCCATTATGCCAATTACACCACAAAACTGAAGAAATGTTAATCACAGAGACGACTCTCTGCAGCAGATATATTTTCATATAACATAAACATTAAGTAATATACTTGTTAATAATATCTATATTGTTTCATGTTAACGATCATGACTGTTAGACTTTGGTTATTACTATTATGTGGATAAGTAAGGACATTTCTAATTACATCATATGTAATTGTGTTATCTTAACAGTTGAAACTGGAGTATTCAAGTTAACTATCTTGGGGTCTTCTCCATCATATGCTGTAAGTAATGTTACGTCTCTATATTTCCAGATCCATCATGATCTAACCTGGAGCTCTATTTATTTCTTTTACGCCTTTGTATATATATATACATTATGATAAATTATTTATATAAATAAATATTGTTTAGCTGTAATATGAAATTTAACTGTAAATTTAAGTGTTATTTAATATTATTTATTTTATTTATATTTCCATTCGGCGCACCTATTTTAATTAATTTATTCTGTAAGCGCCTTTCATTACCTTAACTTAATAAATATAACTGGTTCTTACTTAAGTAATAAGATATTTTATTACGTTTAAATTAAAATTTAAATTGTTAATAAAAATTATGCGCTACTAATATGCAACTATGTGTAAGTAACATCTGAAAAATCCCATATATTTCTGACCTATAAACATACATACATATATACATATATAACACTTTTGTTGTTATGTATATATTAATTAATTTATTTTTGTAATTTTATTTTATATTTATTATATGTATTAATATAGGTATTATTATAGTATTTATTAATATAGGTTATTTATTTATTTAATTTATATTTATTTAATTTATATTATAGTACAATTATTTAATGTGTGTTAAAATGTTTATATTTATTTATTTATATTTTATTATTTATTTTTCACCGCACACACTCCACGAAATATAATGTGGTTGTCCACCAAGTGTCAAAAAGGTAATGAATGTAATGGCTGAAAATAATTGGCTTGTCACTCAACCAAGAGGGAGGACACGCGCGCCACGATCGAGAAATACTAACACGAGAAAATGATAATGTAGTTGCGCTCTACTTTGATAATGTAGGTGGCGTTCTACTTTGAATAGATGTCGACACGAGAAAATATCTATTCAAAAGTAGTAACAACTGACTGTACTAAATATGCTATCGAAACGAGAATATTCTACTGAAATATAGATGGAACATCGGTCACTGTGAATATTTATTTACCTCGATTATACGATAGAACGTGACGTAATAAAATTCGGCATTAATGAAAAAGTTGCATTAATAAATAAGAAGCGGTTTGAAATATAATTCAACAAATATGTTGAACCGCTACAGGACCCCCTTCGCAGATAGAGCCCGCGAATATCGAAATGTTATACAGAAAATCGAACTTTTTTATGTCGTGTCATAGCTGCTATCTGATCAGCAGAATTTAAAATGCCGTACGCTGGTTTCAATCTATCAATCGTAATGGATTGATGTTTGCCTTTAATTGAAACAATAAATCTCTTGCGTAAACGCTGTATAACTTTAAAAGGTCCGTCGTAAGGAGTTTGCAACCCTGTTTTAACTCTATCAACCCTAACAAAGACGTAATCGCAATTATCGAGCGATTTGGGAACAAAAATATCTGTTTGTTTCCCCTGTCTGGTTGAAGTGGGGATGAGATTTTGCATGGTGGTGCGGAGTTGATTGACAACTGTGTCGGTTGGTGGCAAAGACGGAAGAGGATTTTCGACGAAGAACTCACCGGGTAACTTAATTGTTTGGCCATAGACCATCTCCGCAGGTGAGCACTTCAGATCTTCTTTAACCGTTGCTCGAATACCAAGTAAAACGAGTGGTAATTCGGAACTCCAATGGATTGTATTGCCTCTGGCCTTAAGAGAAGCTTTAAGTTGGCGGTGAAATCGTTCAACCATGCCATTAGCTTGAGGATGATAAGCTGTTGTCCGTATCCGATGTGAGCCAAGGAGTTTCGTTAACTCACTAAAAAGTTTGGACTCAAACTGCGTTCCTTGATCCGTTGTTATGTCAAGAGGAACGCCAAAACGTGATACATAATTTTGGACAAATGTGTTAGCTATCGTAGTTGCAGACATATCGTTCATGCAATATGCTTCGGGCCAGCGAGTAAATCTATCGACACAGGTAAGTATATAAGTAAATCCATTAGATGGTGGAAGAGGTCCAACTACGTCTAAATGGATGTGTTCGAATCGACCAGGTGGGATATCGAACTGTCCATGAGGTGATTTAGTATGCCTCTGGACTTTAGATTTTTGGCAGGCTAAGCAGGCTCGTGCCCAATGGGTCACGTCCTTGTTAATACTAGGCCAAAAGTAGCGAGCAGTAATCAATTTACGAGTAGCACGGATACCAGGATGTGAAATGCCGTGTAAAGTAGTAAAAATTATTTTGCGTAATGGTTCTGCGATATAAGGGCGATTGTTGCCTGTTGAAGTTTCGCAGTAAATTTCGAAGCCAGGTAATTTAAAAAGCTCTAGTTTCATATTGGAACTAGAAAGACATTCGGAACCAGAAAGTAAATTCTGAAGTTCTAGGTCTGCTTTTTGTGCTTTGATAATAGTATCATAGTCGAAGTAAGTCTCGACATCCGCGACCAAAGTATCGGTTGTGCGGGAAAAAACCTCCGCAACCGTATCATCTACTGTGCGGGAAAAAGCATCCGCTACTACATTATCTTTACCGTGCACATGCTGAATGTCCGTGGTAAATTGACTAATATAATCCAAATGACGTGCTTGTCTTGGATTACGTTCAGTTTTAGACTGAATTGCTCTTGTTAAAGGCTTATGGTCGGTGTAAATAGTAAAATCCCGACCCTCGACAAAGTATCTAAAATGTTTAATCGATAGATAAATTGCGAGTAATTCCCGATCGAATGCGGAGTATTTACGTTCGGCATTCGTTAATTTTTTAGAGAAAAATCCCAATGGTTCCCAATTATTATTATTAAACTGTTGCAGGACGGCGCCAACTGCCGTGCTCGATGCATCAGTAGTCACGCTGAATTTAACATCATTCAGCGGATGAACTAATAAAGTTATATTAGCCAATTCACTTTTAAGCGAAATGAATGCATTCTGACATTCTTCGGGCCAGGAAAAATTCTTTGGCGTCTTGGGCTTCTTTAATAGAGCTGCCAAGTGTGAGTGAATTGGGGCAAGCAATTCAGCTAACTTTGGTATAAATCGGTGGTAATAATTAACCATCCCGATAAACTGCTGAATGCGCCTAATTGTAGTGGGTGCTGGGAATTCCTTAATGGCATTAATTCGTTCTGGCGAAGGCAGAATACCATTAGGAGTAATCTTGTGGCTGAGGAAATCAAGAGTTGTAACTCCAAAAACACATTTTGTGCTATTGATTCGAACATCAAACTCTGCTAATCGTTTAAATAGCGTTTCCAAATGGAGTTTGTGTTGTTCCTCGTTAAGTGAAGCTACACGAATATCGTCAATATAGACGAATACGAAGTCCAAATCTCGTACGACTTCGTTAATAAAACGCTGAAACGTTTGTGCGGCGTTTCGAAGTCCGAAAGGCATTCGGGTAAATTCGAAAAGACCAAAAGGTGTGGTTATAGCCGTCTTATGAACGTCTTCAGGAGCTACGGGAATAAGATGATAAGCTCTAATTAAATCGATTTTGGAGAAAATATTATTTCCATGTAAATTCATGGAAAAGTTCTGAATGTGGGGAATCGGATAGCGGTCTGGAATAGTAACCGTATTCAATCTACGATAATCACCACATGGTCTCCAATCGTTATCTTTCTTCTTGACCATGTGTAACGGACAAGAAACTGGGGATGCCGATGGCCGGCAAATCCCTAAATCTACCATATGCTGAAACTCTAATTTGGCAGCTTTATGGCGAATCAGATCTAGTCTTCGTGGTCTTGATACTGGTAAATGCCCTTCAGTAACAATATGATGTACCACGGAATGACAAACTGGTGAATTATAATTCGGCTCCGCTGTTAGTGAAGGAAATTTCTTCAAAAGCGTGCCATAGCCATTGTCGATTGCGTAAAAAATCGGTGTGGGGGTATTAACACGCACCGTAGTGGCATGTATTGACAGCTGAGTCGCTGGATCAATAAGCCGTTTTTGCTTAAGGTCGACTAAAAGGCCAAATTTGCTTAAAAAGTCAGCGCCAATAATCGGACGATTCACTGCTGCTAAAACAAATGCATGCGTGAAATTACGTCTAAGTCCGATATTCACCTGGAGCAATTTAGTTCCATAGGTGTTAATTTTTGTACCATTGGCGGCTGCTAACACTAGATCGTGTGATTTTAAATTTAAAAATATCGACGTGGAAAATTGTCGGACAGGGAGCACCGAAAGGTCAGCTCCCGTGTCTATAAGAAAAGTCAGGTTGTTAATTACGTCATTTATAAAGAGGCGGCTGTTATTTAAAGTCGAGAGTGCGGCCGACTCGACCAGGGGATCTACAAGTTTTTTGGATCACTACCTGTTTGGGGCTTATAGGCACAAGGTTTAATACACATGAGAGCTCTATCTTTGTGGTATAAATGATACCAACAAAGCTGGTTCGGACTATTTGAACCAGTATTTTGCCCTCTATTATTTGAGCGAGTACGAGGTCGTGAACGTGATCGAGAGCGTGAACGTGATCGGGGTATTGGCCGTGCAAATTGTCTGCCGCGTTGGCCTGGCGCACCTATGCTTAATTGCCTGACAATTTGCTCAATTCGTGTCAAGCGAGACGCGAATGAGTCAGATGACGATGTTGATGGTTGCTCGTCCTGAGTTGGCCTTGCTCTTCGTGGCTCTCGTACTCGTGAAAATGGTCTTGATGCCGGAGGATTATAGGGTCTCTCGACGGCGTGTAAATTTGGTTGCTGCAACCTGATGCTTTCATGCATGCGATCCGCGACCTCGGCTAGAGTCGATAAAGGAGCCGAGTCGGGTTGGGCAGGTAACGCAATTCGTATTAATTCGTGTAAATTTCGGGTCCAAAGTGAACGAATTACTGGAACACCGAAATTATTCCCTGCCAGACTCTCGATATGTCTGAGGGCTTCGGACGGTTTACGGTCGCCAAAATCCTGACCCCTGAGCAATGCCTCTAGCTGCCTCTCGTCTGAAGGCGCGAGACGGTTTAATAGGATAGTTTTTAAATGCTCGTAGTGGTTTTCGGTGGGTGGATTTCTCAACACGTCCGGTATCGTCGTTTGGAAAAGGTGCGACGGTATGGACGAGATGACCTGCAGGTATTTTTGTTTGGAGCTCGTCGTCTTCTGCAGGTCAAAGGTGATGTCCGCCAATGCGATCCACCCTTTTATGTCGTCCATCCATAATGGCTGTAGTGGCAGTGTCCTTGCCGATGCTACTTCTCCTGCTTTCGACTCTTGCTGCTCCATTACTACGTCTTTGCTCTCTGGGTTCATTTTGCACACTGCACTTAGTTTTAATTCGACCGTTTTAATGAGATTAAAAGAGAGGAGAAAAAATCGACTATGCGGAAAAAAAATAATATAAAACGACTCTGATAAATAAAAATTTCTCGATTTGGAAAAACGTGGCGGCGGAGCGAATTGTACCGTTGCTTAAAATTTTGCAAACGGTATAGGCGGGTGGACGTACAAGTGAGCAAAAATATTTAGATATATATAGAGAGAGAGGGAGTGTATAATTTTTTTGAATGGTGGAAAAATAAATTTTTTTTATATATATAAATAAACAAAACTTACAAAATTTTTTATTATGTTGCGCGATGTATGCACACGCGTTTTCTCCGTCTTTCGTTGCGCGGGGTTTGCACACGCGTTACTCCGTTATTCCCTCGTTGCGCGGGGGTTTTGCACACGCGATACTCCGTTATCCCTCGTTGCGCGGGGGTTTGCACACGCGATACTCCGTTATCCCTCGTTGCGCGGGGGTTTGCACACGCGATACTCTGTTTCCCTCGTTGCGTGGAGGTATTATACACGCGTATTTGTATTATATGCGTGTTGTGCCCTAAACAGGGCCGTCGGGGTCACCAATATAACACTTTTGTTGTTATGTATATATTAATTAATTTATTTTTGTAATTTTATTTTATATTTATTATATGTATTAATATAGGTATTATTATAGTATTTATTAATATAGGTTATTTATTTATTTAATTTATATTTATTTAATTTATATTATAGTACAATTATTTAATGTGTGTTAAAATGTTTATATTTATTTATTTATATTTTATTATTTATTTTTCACCACACACACTCCACGAAATATAATGTGGTTGTCCACCAAGTGTCAAAAAGGTAATGAATGTAATGGCCGAAAATAATTGGCTTGTCACTCAACCAAGAGGGAGGACACGCGCGCCACGATCGAGAAATACTAACACGAGAAAATGATAATGTAGTTGCGCTCTACTTTGATAATGTAGGTGGCGTTCTACTTTGAATAGATGTCGACACGAGAAAATATCTATTCAAAAGTAGTAACAACTGACTGTACTAAATATGCTATCGAAACGAGAATATTCTACTGAAATATAGATGGAACATCGGTCACTGTGAATATTTATTTACCTCGATTATACGATAGAACGTGACGTAATAAAATTCGGCATTAATGAAAAAGTTCCATTAATAAATAAGAAGCGGTTTGAAATATAATTCAACAAATATGTTGAACCGCTACACATACAAACATACACATCCACACATAGATTACATTTTAAGTACAAGTAGTATTGATATATGTAGTGTCCAGGAAATAAATATGGGTTCCGGTGGTTGTTCCTCTAAATGTTATATATGGTATCTTTCCAATTAAGCTAAAACCAAATAACTCGGTGTAGGAATTGTTGTTCAGAAGAAATCGTCTATATCTACAATCCGGGTTAAGAGTTATTATGGGTCTATAATAACTTTATTATGGTTTTTACCCGATTTATAAGAGATTTCAGCCAGAATATAACAGACTTTATTAAGGTTAATTAACCGGTGTCCGAAATCACGAGATATTGTTTTATTGAGTGACTTTAACGCTCGTGTTGGTTCCAATGACAACTTTAGTTCTGCAATGTTGATCCCAACTTGCACCTCAGAAAATCCAATGAAAATGGAATTGCCCTAGGTCTTCTTGCCAGTTCCACCCATCTGTTTATTCATAGTACCACTGGACGGCAAAAAAAAATTATTACACTTGGACAGATGGAATAATTGTTCGGGTATTGACCATATATTGACTAAACAAAAGAAACAATGTATTTACGTAAGATCTTATAATATTTTGCCCTGCTATTATAAAAAAAGCGATCAGTTTTATTTTAATTATTTGTTCTCCAAGAGGGAAAACCACTACTTGTATTCCCACTGCCAAAATTTTACCTACTTTCGATTATATTTTGTCTCCTGCTATCTATGGTTTTAAATCTATCCACGCTTGATTTGTTCAAAGCTTTTGATACTGTGGATTTAAATGTGGTATCCGAATGTTTACAGCATTTTGTGCCTCACTACTAAGTGAATCGTATACTTGGTACTTGTTTTTGGGAGCGTACCGTTATGAAATGGCTCAATATTTGTACCGAAAGAGTAAGAAAAAAGAAAGGAGTTAAACAAAGATGTCCGCTATCACCGCGTATTTTTAATTTTATATTAAACTAGGTTTTGGTTACTTTCTCAAATATATTTCCCGAGTTGAAATTGGAGCAGCGTGACAAACTACAGTTGCCCCTCATTCTTGTTTCTGCTGATGACATTATCTTTATTAGCCGCGATGCAACTGTGCTGGAACCAATACTTGAGGAACTTATTTTTTCATTCAACATGGTTGGTTTAGAAATAAATCTCCAGAAGTGGACTATGCTCATACGAGATCTAGTTCCCACTTCCAACCCCCCGTCTTATATTACTTTAGCTGACATAACTTTCACTCGTGTGAAGATAATGAGCTATTTAGGTAATAACCGACGTCGCTTTCGAATGTGAGTTATTGGTTTTGAGAAAGCTGACAAAATTCAGTACCCGTAAGCCTCCTCGGCGCAAAATAAAGCATATTATAAATGGAAAAAGTATAACTAAGCGAATTAAAGTCCAACGAAATAATTATTGGAGTCATGTACGCCGAAGAGCTCCAAGTGACTTTTTAAGTGACGCCGTAGCCTATGATGCTGGTTCGAAAAAGGTTGGGTGTGTATGTTATACTTGGAATGATTCTCTTAGTCAAGATTTAGATTATTATTACCGATCTTTCACTGAGTGGGAGGCCTTACTTACTAATCGAGTTGAGCTTCGTAGAGCTGCTAACGATATCTATTCATGTTGTGAGTCCGATTCTAGTGAGTTATTGGATGATAACAAAACAGAAGACGTGAATATACAGTTGTAACGGATCAGCTTTACATATACACATTTACATACACATACATTTACACCTACATACATACATTCATATATACCTCCATATACACATTCATATACGCATACATACATACACATATACAAACACTCATACATACATTTATACAACCACATATATATATATATATATATATATATATATATATATATATATATATATATATATATATATATATATATATATATATATACATATATATACATATATCTATATATATAAAAAATATATATATATATATATATATATATATATATATACATATATATATATATATATATATATATATATATATATATATATATATATATATATATATATATATATATATATATATATATATATATGCGGATGGAATGTAGTGAAGCGCACAATAGGCCAAATGTGAACAATTCGACCGCAGCAGCAAGTTTAGTAGTATCAAATACAGTAGTAGAAGCTAGTCATGCGTCTACTACAAATTAACGTACGTCGCAGTAGACCGGCACAGGATCTCCTTGTTGCCACAGCTATTCAAAACAACGTGGACGTGGTATTGGTGAGTGAGCCAAACCGACGGAAACTACAGGGAGGAAACTGCAAAGCAGACCTGAACGGTGATGCAGCACTTATTATATTATCCAAAGAGATTGCCACGACTAGTTTCGGTGCTATAAAAGGTGTTGTCTGGGTGCACTTACACGATCTCATTATTATGAGTTGCTATTTTTCACCCAATAAACCTGTGGAAGAGTTTGTCCAAAGGCTAGATGAACTTGGTGTGATTATTCGGAGTCTGAATAAAGATGTAATTGTAGCAGGAGATTTCAACTCAAAGTCCCCATTATGGGGAGGTGAAATACTGGACAACAGAGGACAAATGCTCGCAGACTGGGCCGCTTCCTGCAATCTTAATAGTTTAAATGTAGGGCAGATACCAACCTATGAAAGAGGCAATTACGACTCTTTCCTCGATGTTACTTTTGGTTCCGAAAGAATTAATAACCTGCTTCGGAACTGGGAAGTTCTAGACAACGAAAGCCTTAGTGATCATCGCTATATTATGTTCGAAGTGATTAGAAATCCGTCAAATAGAAGAGTAGGACAGAATGAAATTGCAACTAGGAGCTGGCGCATAGGTGAATCCAAACAAGAAACCTTTCGCAGTGCAATTCAGCGTCACCTGGATCCATGTCGTATTACAACGCCTGCGCAACTAGTAGATGCGACTAGGAAGGCATGTGAGGAGGCACTACAGACTGGCCGACGAGGCAGGAAAGTAGGCGTGTACTGGTGGACACCGGAAATTGCTGAACTGCGCAGATGTTGCAACTGCGCTAGAAGAAAATTATTGCGAGAGAACCGGCGTACCCGTGGTCAAGTGGATACATCTATCCAACAGGAATTGAAATGTGCAAGGAAGAACATGAGAATGGCTATACTGAAATCAAAGAAGAATTGCTGGCAAAAGCTCTGCAGCAGGATAGAAGAAGATCCATGGGGAGATGCATATAAAATTGTAACCAAGAAGTTTGGCCGAATGGTGCCCACCATAACTGCAGAAACTGTCACCACCATAGTTAAGGAGCTTTTTCCGTTTCACGAGCGAGCAAACCATAAATCCATACAACCACAAGCATTCCTACCATTCACTAGGGCAGAACTAGAGACTGCATGGAGAAAGCTAAAGAATGAAGAAAATTGCTGGACCGGATGGAATTCCACCAGAAGCGGTTAGAATTGCATCTGACGTCCACCCAAAAATAATCTTGAATGTTATAAACCAAGCTTTTAAGAATGGAGAGTTTCCACACATCTGGAAGATAGCTAAACTTGTGTTACTTAAAAAGGAGGGGAAACCGGATGGGGTGCCTACGTCATATAGACCACTTTGCCTGTTGGACACCTTCGGGAAACTATATGAGCACCTACTGCGTCACAGATTAATAGACGAAGTCAACAGAACTGGCGGACTTGCAGAGAACCAGTTCGGTTTTCGATCGGGTTGTTCTACAGTAGATGCTGTAACGGAAGTCATGAGGTTTGTCGATAAAGCAGCTGACGGATCCAAACACACACGGCGTATCCCAGTGGTAATTACTCTAGACGTACGGAATGCATTCAACAGCGCAGCTTGGGAGTTAATCCTGAAAAGGCTTGAGGAATGTCAAGTAAGCCTGAGTCTTAGGAGGGTTCTTCAGAGCTATCTGAGTGAACGAGAAATCATTGTCGAATCAGCGGGCGTAGCTTCTTTGATGGAGGTTACGAGTGGTGTACCTCAAGGTTCCGTTTTAGGACCACTGCTTTGGAATATTCTATATGACGGTATTCTCAGAATTCCGTTGCCCGAGGACTCCAAGCTAGTGGGATATGCCGATGACTTAGCACTTATTGTATCGGCGAGATATGAACAACAACTTGTGGAGCGAGTAGAAGCCGCAGTCGAAGCCATCTCCAAGTGGCTCTGCAGTCACCGGTTGCAGTTGGCACCGGAAAAGACCGAGGCAGTTGTAATGGCAGGTAGGCGGATGCTTTCGCCTATGGAATTCAACATAGGAGGAATAAAAATAGTACCAACAGCAAAAATTAAGTACCTGGGGGTATGGCTGGACCATCGAAGAAGCTTCCAAGAGCACATTAGACAAACGGTGGTAAAGGCGAATAGAACAAAAACTGGCCTTATTCGATTAATGGCCAAACCTGGCGGACCGAGCGCAAGTAAGAGGAAATTGCTCTCCTCTGTAGTCACATCAGTTATATTGTATGGGGTACCTGTATGGATCCGAGCATTGGACACTGCAAAGGCCCGTGATCAACTGGAACGAGTTCAACGAACTATTGCACTCCGGGTATGTAGTGCTTATAGGACAATCTCGAAAGAGGCAGCCTTCGTACTATCAAGCATGCCACCTATGACGTTAATGGCCAAACATAGAGTCACAGTACTCAGTGGGACTCCTAAGGAAGACGCCAAACAAGAAATGCTGGAACAATGGCAGAAACGATGGGAAAGCGCAGACACTGCGTCGTGGACCAGACAGCTGATCCCTAAAATTAAAGAGTGGGTAGAGCGTAAGCATGGTGAAATCAACTTTCACTTAACGCAATTCCTTTCTGGCCATGGCTGTTTTAACAGTTATTTCTTTAAAATGCATATTAAAGAGAGGCCCTGTTGTTTCTACTGTGATGATGAAGATACACCAGAACACACTATTTTTCACTGTGAACGGTGGGAGCGGGAGCGGCGTGAGTGTATTGATAAAGTGGGTCAGCTGACAATGGAAAACATTATCCCTAAGATGCTGTCGGAGGAGCGAAATTGGGACACCATAAATACCATGATAATGATGATACTACGTCAAAAAATGTCACAACATGAAGCTAACAACATACATTGAAAAGAACATGGACATCCAACGCCTGAAGTTATGCAAATTTTGCGATCCCGGTCGTGTGGAGGAGCGGAGGGTGGGGTTTTAGTCGGTAAGAGTCCGGCACAGCGCCCATGAGGGTTTCCCCCCCTCGACAAAAAAAAAAATAAAAAAAATAAAATATATATATATATATATATATATATATATATATATATATAAATATATATATATATATATATATATATATATATATATATATATATATATATATATATATATATATATATATATATATATATATATATATATATATATATGTGTGTGTATATATATATATATATATATATATATATATATATATATATATATATATATATATATATATATATATATATATATATATATAGTTTTTGGAAGTTCATTTAGGCCTTGGATATGTTGTTAATACTTCTTTACATATTTTCTTTTATAAAACGGCTTGTCTTCAGTTTTGGATCAATTTGTTTTTTTTACAATATACATATACTACATATATTTCTTTATTGATTCTTTTTTCAATATTGATAATTGTGCAATAATTAATTAACACTACTTTTATTATAAAAAAATGATTTATATTTTAAATATATAATTAATTATTTGTTTTATTTATTTTTAACAATTTGTACAGATTTTAATATTCTGGATATATACAGCTCAAGCCCTTTTTGAATAATAATAAAAAACTTTTCTTTTAACTACAAAATTGTTTTTTAAAAAAAAGGCTACTATATACAAAAGAAAAAATAAGTGCACTTCCATAATTTTACTGAGTTCAGTGGTCGAAAAAGAAATTTGGAATGCACAGTAGGATTACAATTTAAAAATTTAGCTAACACGAAAAAACTAAACGTGACCGAAGCACCACAATACTCCCTCCCCAGTGAATTTGTAAAAATTCGCGGAAACCAAATAATTAAAAGAAAAATTTATGAATGTTAATTAAATTTAGAAAATTAATTTTCTAAATTTAATTAACTTGATAAAAACGAGTGGGAATTTTGATAGTACGACCCGATTTTGTAGTTGATGAGGAAGGCAAATCAGTCCTAAAATCAAACCTGACTTTCTTGGTCAAAGGTCTCCTGTCCATAAATTTGGAATTTTGATTTGCCGAACTATTTAAAATTTTCGACTTTTGACCTGTTGTTTCAATCGATCCCTTCATAGGAGAAGTGAGTACATGTGGAATCGGTTTTATGCCAACATCATTTTCCATAAAACATGGTTTAAGTCGATCGATTGAAACAACAGTTGACTTCCCGTTTATCTGAATTGTAAACACTTTTTCTGAACGATTTAAAACCAAATAAGGGCCGGTGTAAGGTGCTTGTAGAGACTTTCGTAGAGAGTCAGTGCGAAGAAAAACGTGACTGCAATCCGAAAGTTTTTTAGATCCTCGCTAAATGCTGATCTCAAACCTAGCAAGACAGTCGGAAGCACTGCCGTCCAATCCAAACGTTCATGACACATGATAGAGGCTTTTAACGTTCTATGCCAACGCTCAATCATTCCATTAGCCTTTGGATTATAACTTGTTGTCCGTATGTGTTTGAAACCAAGCAAATTTGACAGTTCTGTGAATAGATTGGATTCAAACTGGGTTCCCTGGTCCGTAACTATAACCTCTGGCACACCGAAATGGGAAATCCATGTGGAGTACACGGCAAAAGCAACAGTAGACGCAGCAATATCCGGTACTGGAACCGCCTCAGCCCATCTCGTATAACGATCTATTAATGTCACGCAGTAACGCTGATTTTCAGAAACCGGAAGTGGACCAATAATGTCTAGATGTATTTCTGCGAAGCGCTGCGAAGTTAATTTAAAAGAGCCGAAAGGGGAAATGGTATGCCTTGAAACTTTCGACTTCTGACATGCTATACAATTTTGAGCCATAGTTTTTAAATCTTTAGAGATAGATGGCCAAATGACATGTTTTGTCAGTAATTTAACTGATGCTTTGATCCCTGGATGAGATAAATTGTGAAAGGCTTCAAAAACTTTTTTCCGAAAATAAATTGGAATAAAAGGTCGAGCTATAGCAGTCGAAGTATCGCAATAAATGGTTTTATTAGTGTTGAAATTTAAGGGAACTTGCATGAATTTTAATGATGTATTGTCACGAAGTAGTTCTCTAAGCTCTGCATCATTGGTTTGTGCATCTGCAATTTGCGCATAATCTATACTTTCAGGAATAGAAATTAGATCAATGCGTGATAATGTGTCTGCAACGACATTATTAATGCCTGAGATATGTTGGATGTCGGTAGTGAATTGACCGATAAAATCCAAATGACGAAATTGGCGAGGAGATGCTTTTTCCGGATTCTGATAAAACGCATAAATAAGTGGTTTGTGATCCGTGAACAGTGTGAACTCCCTACCTTCTAAAAGATATTTAAAGTGTTTAATGCCAGAGTAAGCTGCAAGCAACTCTCTGTCATAAGCACTATACCTTTTCTGCGTGTCATTGAGACGTACAGAAAAAAAACTAAGTGGCTGCCATGCACCATCAACATACTGCTGTACCACTGTTCCAATTGCCGTATCCGAAGCATCCACCATAATTGCTAATCGCGCTGTGGAAGACGGATGTGCAAGGAGAGTTGCTTGGCACAACTTCTCCTTACAATTATTGAAGGCTTGAATAGATTCCGCTGACCAATTAATTAGAGTCTTACTGTTTTTCTTGTATCCTTTCAAGTAATCATTCAGTAAGATTTGGTCTGTTGCGGCAGCTGGAATGAAACGTCTATAAAAGTTAATCATACCCAGGAATCGTTTGAGATGATTAACTGTTGGAGGACGTTCAAAATTTTTAATAACTTCAATTCTAGTAAAATCAGGTAAAATGCCCTTTGCATTAACAGTATGTCCAAGAAATTTAATTTCGTGTGAAGCGAATACACATTTATCTGGATTAATGATTAAACCATGTTCTGATAATTTTTGAAAAACAATCTCTAGGTGTTCTAGGTGTTCTTCGTGAGATTTAGACGCAATTAATACATCGTCTAACCAAACGTAAAATTAAGACCTAACAAAACGGAATGCATAAATCTTTGAAAAGTTTGCGCTGCATTCTGGAGGCCAAAAGTCATTCTGGTAAACTCAAATAAGCCAAAGGTTGTTGAAATTGCGGTTTTTGAAATATCAGATGGTTCAATCGGAATTTGATGATAAGCTTGGACTAAATCCAATGTTGTAAATACCGTGCAACCTTCAAGCTGATAAGAAAAGTCTTGAAGATGCGGAATTGGATAACGGTCGGGAATAGTAATTCGATTGAGACTGCGGTAATCTCCACATGGTCTCCAATCGCCATTCTTTTTCTTAACTAGATGCAATGGACTGGACCATGCGCTGTCACTTGGTCGGCAAATATCAAGTGACATCAAGTTTTCAAATTCAGCCTTTGCAATCTTGAGCTTATCTGGTGCCAAACGCCTAGTTTTACAAGCAACAGGTGGCCCAGTTGTCTCCAATCGATGTGTAATGCTGTGTTTTATTGGCCCCAAACACAACGAATGACTCAACAAGTTATTGAATTTTGAGAGTAAATTTTGAACTTGGGAATTTGTATGCGACTTATCCAATTGTGATAGTGCTGATTCCTTGTAAAGCTTGATTGCTCCAATAGCGAACAGCGAAGTCAACGGATCTAAGATTCTCCGCTTACGAATATCGACTACCAATCCTGTGCTATTCAAGAAATCAGCACCAATGATTGGTAAAGACACGTCCGCAATAACAAATTCCCATTTAAAAACGCGACGAAGACCAAAATCTAAATTTAAAATTTTGGCCCGAATCGGAGTACCATTCGCCGCGAATAGTTTTGAAGTCGAAACCGCTTTAACAATTTTACAATTCGAAACAGGAACGACCGAAATATCTGCACCAGTATCTATTAAAAAATTAATTCCTGAAACTTTGTCACGAATAAGTAAACGGCTAGCCGAAAAATCATCAGGAATGGCCGTTACATTCCGATGCGAATTTAAAAATTTGGCTTCTGTTGACTAAATTGATTAAAAAGTTTGCAACCGGGTCTGCAATGCAGTGCTTGATCCGCGTATTTAAAATGATAATAGCACTGGTCGAATTTAGGATCAATACGCGAAGCCGAACGATTGCGCGATCTCGATGAGCGACTGTAATTTCCCCGGGATTTTGAACGTGAACGCGAATTTTTTTTTACTAAACGAACCGGATCTAATTTCACATAATATTTCGCATAAAGAGTCTGCAATTAATTTAAAATTTTCTGTCGATGGGTTGGAGCCCGATGTTACTGGTGCGGACGCCGAACGCGACGATTCTCCAAAAGCGGATGTTTTCTCCAATGTACATAGCTGGTCTTGAATGCCCCGACCAGACGACACTACCTCCAACATTCGATCTGCTCTCTCCGCCAAAACGGTAAGGGAAACATCATTCTCGAACGTTGTCAAAACTAGTTGAATGTGATGAGGCAATCGTTGCAACCACAATTGTTTTAATGCTCCATCACTAAATGTAGTACCAGCATTCAGTCTGAAATCCGCCAACAACTGCGACGGCTTCTTGTTATCAAGAGTCAGGTTATGCAGCACATTATTTAATCACTGACTCTCTGACTCGCCTAAAATTCGTAGCACTTCATTTTTAAAAAAAGTATATGGAAAAGGACTCTTGTCCTTGATTATCAGGTCTGCAAGTTGGTTATGCAATCGAGCGTCCAAAGCGCCAATTGCATGTGCCAGTTTGGTAGCCTCCCCGGTTATTCCGGCCAATCCAAACTGCATCTCCAGTATATTGAACCACACAGTGGGGTTCTGGTTATAAAGTGGTTGTGGAGGTTTAAATGCAATACGACTCACATTTCCACCCCCACCAGTAACCTCAGACCCTGAATTTTGGTGGTCTTGAACATTGGTACCGGAGACACAGCCCGCAGACTCCGGAACAACCGTGGGGTTTTGAGCCTTCTGCCACTTAAAAAATTCAGTTGAAATTAAATCATTCAACTGGGACCTTGATATAACAATCCTCTCTTCCCCATCAACTCTATCTGAAGTGTAGGGAGTATTGATATTTTCCTGAGCCATGTTCAAAAACGAATTTTAAAATCCAAAAAGAAACTAATTTAATAGAACGACCTGATATCAAAAAAAAAACGCAACGACTGGAGTGAAAAAAAAATAAATAAATAAAATTATTAAACTATAATACCCCTGTGCACCTCGAAAAACAAAATGAATCAAATGTAAAACAAAAGTTTTCCCAAAATTTAAAAAAAATTGACGATAAAAGAAAAAAAAAGTCAAAAAAAAATACAAAAGAGCACTTACCTTTGCTTGAGCTGCCGTTGATGCTGGTATCTTAATTTCTGAGACAGCCGCTATAAGTTTCTGCTGTTGTAGAACTTTTACAATTTCCTAATTTAGTAGGTTGTTCTGCTCCTGAAATCCCAGCAGTTTACTTCCTTGAAACGAACTTCCATTGAAACCGGGCTGGGGTTTTACACAGATCACGTCGGGGTCACCAATTTGGAAGTTAATGTAGGCCTTGGATATGTTGTTAATACTTCTTTACATATTTTCTTTTATAAAACGGCTTGTCTTCAGTTTTGGATCAATTTGTTTTTTTTACAATATACATATACTACATATATTTCTTTATTGATTCTTTTTTCAATATTGATAATTGTGCAATAATTAATTAACACTACTTTTATTATAAAAAAATGATTTATATTTTTAATATATAAATTATTTGTTTTATTTATTTTTAACAATTTGTACAGATTTTAATATTCTGGATATATACAGCTCAAGCCCTTTTTGAATAATAATAAAAAACTTTTCTTTTAACTACAAAATTGTTTTTTAAAAAAAAGGCTACTATATACAAAAGAAAAAATAAGTTCACTTCCATAATTTTACTGAGTTCAGTGGTCGAAAAAGAAATTTGGAATGCACAGTAGGATTACAATTTAAAAATTAAAAATTTAGCTAAAACGAAAAAACTAAACGTGACCGAAGCACCACAAGTTAAAACATATATCCAACACTTATCCTATATTTTCAACCTTTATCTCATTTTCCAATTTTTTAATCCTACCTATTCCGGCAGGCTGAAGGATGAATGAAGCGTCTCTTATAACCTGTCTTCATCCAGCCGGATGAACTAACCAGCCTTGGCGCCTTTCGTTTGTACAAATGGTAACACGGCTAATAATTTTCTGTGGTACTCTTCATTTATCGTACCTATATGGTAGAAGCAAACCAAAATAATATACTATATATGCGCATACACTCATTTTACCTACAAACAATTTACACGTTTTCTTGCTTATTTACACCCTACATATTATTTACACTCTACGTATTTACACCCTACCTATACAGTAACATACTCATACAACTATTCAAAAACACCCTTCCACATACATGTAAACACCTGTTTATTACACTCTCGACACTATCTAATATTTTAAATAAACTTTTGATGTTCATAGCTGAAAATTTAAACCATCTCTCGCATAGCAGCTCAACTTTTGAAGAGTTGGTTTCACTACTAAAATATATTATAAAAATGTAATACCAAGAACACCGCATTCCACACAACACTATTTTATCGACATATTATAATAATAGATAAGATGTAATACCGATCATCTCCTCACAACAACCATCCAATCTGTCAACACGGGTTAGACCAAGCCAGGTCTTTTAATCACTTTCACTCGAAATGAATTTATTCTTTTCTTTTAAATGTTGATTACGGTTTCCTATGTATTACTTATTTAGTTGTCATCTGTATTTGCTTGCTTTGTTTATGGTTTAACCTAAAATAAAAATTACCATCAGTTGCATGCCGACATATCCAATTGGAATACGATTTCTTTTTCACTTTTTTGTGGTTACTCCTCGAATTTGATTATTTTCTTCCTCTTGTTACTACACTGCACTTCAACACTGTTTAAACCTGTTTTTCTATTTTTTATGGGTTGCATGTGTTTTTATTTAAATTTAAATCACTTCATCGAGAAAGACGCAATCTTTCCACTTTTAGCTGAGAAACCAACCAGTATATGCATACGATTCATATAAAAACAATTTTACAAATCCCAAAATACAATATCACAGTGTGCTCATTATTTTCTATATTGCAGAAAAGCAGTGGAAGAATTAGTTTCTCAAAAAAGTAAAAAACTATAATATACGAATATTATTAGTATTATAATCATTATTATTTTCATTTTTAAATTTGCTGTTTGGTAAATTGTCATAAACACATTAATGTAGGTCTCCTCAAAAACTATTTTAAAATATTGCTTTTGGAAAAGGTAAAATTCAGTATAGCGAAGTAAACAGTAAAGGAGTATAATGACCTTTACAGTTTCAGTTCACTTAAATATTTGAAATGGGCAATACTTTAGAATTTGCATTAAATTATATTAAAAACGCTAATCAAATTCTTTCAAATATTTTCAAAGGTAAATCTGGAAAAATAAACTTGACAAGGAGATAACCCCACTTTTTTTTATTTCGATGATACAGAAATAAATAATCGATTAGGATCGAGTGTTACTACACATTCAGTTGCTAATTTTTACTGCTCGTAAATTAAAAATATATATTTGAATGATATAATCAAGTTTTTTATGGTATAAAAAATTTTAGAAGTGACAACTATCTTTTATTTTAATCAACCAATTGAAATGTTTAGTAAAAAATGTGTTTATTGTTCCATGGCTTAACTTGATCATTTTGCATAAGGGACTACTTTAGAACTAAATAGTTTACTGGGTTTTACTAAATTTGTTTCTTCTACATCATTTTGTAGTTTTTATAATGCATCAAAACCATTAGAAAAAACAGGAACGCAATGAAATTAACTATTGTAATGAAGAAAATATTAAAACCACGGGTTTCAATAATACCTCAATTTTCAATAAAATTCAAACATTCTTTGTAATTTTTTTCAGTCAACATGAAAGGATTTGTGATCAAAACTTGTTCCATTTCTTTTTATATTTCATTGAAATATGAAATAAATATTTTTAATACTAGAAAAAAATTGTTTACCACGGTTATGTCGAAAAATGAAATATTTCATAACCTATTAGTATAATCGCTAACTTTAAATTAAAAATATCTTAATCGTTCAAAATTACGCCTTTTAACTGACATGTGTGACGGAAAAAAGAAAAACAGAATTTGTTCTACTCAAAATTGTATCTACCAAAGAAATGAAAAAAATTATTCATTTGTGAATTGGAGATCCTTCACCTTAGGATTGGAGATATTAAACCACGTGACAATGAGGTGTTACAACCACACCTCTTTGTCACGTGGTTTATTATCGTTTGCATCTTTTGGACATTTTAGAATTGTTCTCAAATAATTCAAACGATTTGCTGTATTTTAGCGGATAAAATTCAAATATTTTGTACCTCCCCGATAGTATTGTGGTTTTAGATATGAAGCTAAATACAAATATTTTAAAGTTTATGCCCACTCAATCTGATATAAAAAAATATTTGTATCTCGCTAAGAAATACAATTACCGACTAAAATTGACCGCAAAACTCACGTCGGAAAACCATATGATTTTCAGATTTCAAAACAGAAAAAATCGTTAAAATACCAAGTATTTACATTAATTTAGAAATTTTGCTAAACATTAATTGAAAGTGTAACTCAGAAATAAATTATAGACACCCAATATTCGTGATAATCATTTGGGATGTAATGTGTGCATTTAACAGAACTGATTTTCTCTCTGTGTTCCTCGTATTTGATTAAATATTTAATGTCCTGTGTGAACTTCTATGTGAACAAAAACTTTTAATTGCAAATCAATTAAAAGTTTGAATTTATAATTTTGTTGATGACTAATTTGTAACTTTTCAGTTTATGAATTGTCTTGTCGTCAATGATATTAAACAATTAAGTCCCACTCCTATAAATGAATTGTCAATTAGAAGTAATTATATTATTATATTTCAATTACAGGTCACTTCATTGATTTTAATCAAATTCATAAAACGTTTTTTTTATCGTCACAGCGGAAAACATTAAAATTCACAATAATGATTTGCTACAACAATAGGATCTAAAAGATAAAGTTCATACGACCATTTACAATGTATGGAATAGTGTCGCTGCTTGTAAACTATTCAAACTCAACCATTTATCCAGTTAAGCTCACACGGTTAATGTAATTGTTCAAGGCGCCATTAAATTTATTTAAAGTTTGCGAAAGAATCAAAATTAATGAAAGGCCGACCGGTGAAATTAGCACAGAATTGATTTGAGATGATTTCGACACCACGAAGCAAATAGTTATAATGAGGTCACACCTGTATGCTATTATTAAAGTTCGGTAGTATTGCCACGAACCAACTATCAAATGAACAGAAGATTAAGCAATAATAGCCACTTCCGATCCCTCAGGGCGAATTTTTTCCGAAAAGTGGACAAATTCTTTCTGAAATCATTAATCGGTCAAAATTGAACTAAACAGTTAATTTAGGTTTTTTATAATTCATCGAAAAATATAAACCATATAAAGTTTTTCGATGGATTTATTTTTTGTATAACAAAATTATTAAATTTGTTTTGAATTGTGATGCATTGTATTAATCATCTAAATATACCATATATTTAAATATAATTTTTTTTTATTGTGTACGTGTTTTGTTACGAATACTTGATAACGAGTAATTATATCAATGGTAAGGAGTACCTATGATTATCCAAAAGAAACAAAATACATGTAATTTAATTAATATAAACGTGTATGTTCTAATTTTTCTGCTATCAGAATTCTGGTCATCTGTTTTCAGTAATTATAACTTAGGCTGCGTGACATACTCAAAGTAAATGACATTTTTAGTGAAGTTTTTAGTAAATTCAAATACTGTCCTAAAAAGTAGGGTAAATGATTGAAAAAATGGTAATTGGTTGTTGTTGTTATTTTTTGACATATACATTTTTTCTTCAGAATGTAACGTTTTGGGTAATTTAAAATTAATAAAACCATAGATAAAAAATGAATATAATATAAAATAAGTAATAAATATTCTATAAATAATAAAAAGCTATATATATTGTATACTTATAAACATGGGAAACATTAAACGAAATTTTGACGTTTCATTTATTACCTAAAAGCCAGTGATTTTAATCCTTAATACAATTTTCATTAAAAAATTTACTTGAATAGTTTGGCACGACATGAGAACTTGAGAAGTAAATTTGTACTAAAAATGCGATTTACCGAATTTTGTAGTTTACCTTGAGTGTCACGCAGCCTTAATAAAACAATTCATATTGCAACGTTATTTTAGCGAATTACAGACTGCTTTAGTAAATCACTTGATGTTCATAATGTATGCATGCGAATTACAGACGATCATTAATATGTTATTACGAATTTGTTTAAATTTAGCTACCCCAACAGTTTCTATAAAGGTTGGATTTATATTTACTCGTATTTTATATTAATAAAACGAAAGTGTTCGAAAATCGTCAATCAATTTATCGGAAAGCAATTTTACAATTTTATGAACAGTATTGACGTTATTAAAAAATACTTGCAAAGACGTTGAAAGTATTGTACATCTAGTAGACTGATAGATTGCAGCTGCAAATATAAAACCATTATTTTGTATTTTCTACGTGTTTCAGCCCTCGGTACCAGTCTGCAATGTGAATCCTCTTAAGTTATTTTAATTATTGAAAATTAGTTTTCGATCTAACTGTTTTTTAATTGTTCGCAACGTGTTTTTTTTATTTTGTATTTTACATAACTTAATTAACTCAATTGTTTAAACAATTTATCACAAGACTTTATATTTTCTGAAATATTTAATTATTTAAACACGAACGTATTAAAATATGTTAATTAATTTTTTTTTAAATCGAACGTGGTTTATAAGTAAAGCTGTCGGAAAAACTAGCTCCTGAAATGATTAAACAAGTTCATTAAAATTTTGATAACAATCTGTGATTTTTTCTAAATAAACTGGAGAATCCCAAGTTGATTGCAATATTGGATTTGATGGAAACCGCTTCAAACAAATATTCTCTATTAATTATCTTTTGTAAAACCACAAAACGAAAAGTTATAAAAATAAACTTCCACAATCATTGTGTATATTTATCGCCATAAAATTAAATCATCCTTAATTCTCTACATAAGCCCACATATTATCACAATACATAACCGAAAAGTAAATCCATTTACAATAAATATAAGCAAAATGTACATATATCACAAAATTCCATTCAATTTGGAAAAGTTTCTTAAAAAAACCATTGTTTGTTAAATTTAGAAAGCACAAAAATAAAAAACGGAAATGGTTTTCAGATGGTTTTCTCATTGCGCACATGTACACATATAGCATCCTAACATACGTATAATATGGTTGTACATTATTACAGTGATTTTTAGGTAATTTGTTATATCTGTATGCGAAAACAAATGAAACACAAAGCCATTGTATTATTAATAAAGACTGAATGGCGTTTTTGTTAAAACTACGGTACAACTGATGTAAGGTAAAACGGCAGAGGGTATCGTGTTTGATACTCAATAGATGCGAAATATAAAACATTTTCTATTATCTAATTCCGGCTGATGTTGAGATTAGATATATGAGCCGAAATTTTTAAAGGAGCCATGAAATTTCCAAAGGCTAGTATAGAGTACCGTAAAAACGAAAACCAATTTTTAACCTATTTTTTTTTACTAATTTCCTACCACCTTTAAAGGATATCGTGTAAGTTCAAAAATTAGTGTTGAACTACGTACCGCTTTCGGAAATAAAAATCTCCAATCTCATACCGCCCTTTTTGGTAATGGCGAGGTCCATCTACCGTTTCCTATTTCAACTATCGATTATTTCGAGTGCGGCAACACTTGCATCGTTCTTGTTAAGACCGAAAATTAGTTTAATGTTATATATTTACAAAATAGGTCGCTTTTATCTTGAACAAAATTGAAAAATATTAAAAACTTAATTAAAAAGTCGTGAGAGTTCCACCCAAGCTGTAGAAATAAAATGGCTACAAGGAAATTTGTAAAACAAGTATCAGATTGTTATTTGATAAACCAAAAATGTGATGTGCATTTAAAGCGCGTACCGCCAAAACACAGCTGGTTGCATAGAACGTGTCTGAACATCTATCAAAAACAACTTTCCATCTAGCTTAAGAATCGAATATTTTCGGTATGAAAGTGTACAAGGTTTAATAAGTACATAAGCTGAAGCAAAATGTTTATCTGCTAACTTTTAGGTTTGCTAATTGGGCTGTCGATAAGGTCACAAAATGTGGTCACTGACAAGATCTTAATATTTTCGTTGCGTTTCTTCATTTATCAGATCTGCACAGCAGATTCGCTTTGTATATGCTCCTGTCTTTCATGATTTATTCAAAAACTTTCATTGTAAATTGTAATGGTCAATTTGGCTTAGGGATGTTTGGGTGGATTTGTCCATGTTTCCAAATAGATTTTTTAGAGTGGAATGATCGGACTTCTCATTTTGAGATATGAGCAGTCGCAAAGTACATCATTATTTCTCACTTTTCTTTCTTAGTGTAACATATGTAAAGTAATTACATGAGCCAAACCTCTTCATTTAATTCAGTTGTTTTACTTTTTATTAAAATGCCGAGCAAATCAAATGGTCTGTTCTATTCATTCATTTCAGATAGCTACTAATTCATTTAAATCAGTGAAATATGTGGTACAAAAAGGAAAGAAATGTTGATGTGGTTTATATTTGCATTTGTGATGTTATTTGACGTTTCAGAAATGTCATGTCATACTGCATCATTCATGATGTGAGTTAAAGCCAAATTATAAATCATACAATTCACTAGTTACATATTTATATATATTTTCGAACAAAATAATTTTTTTGATTGATTTTTTCTCGTGAGTGAATAGAATGAAATGTAAGATTTAAAAAATATTTTTTGTTGGTTTTAGATAATTAGAAAACAACAGAAGACCGTTTGTAAACAACCAACAAAAAACATTTAAAACAAATGAAAAGCTGTAGTGGGAAAATTTTTCTAAATAAAATTTACATATCCATATTTATTTATTGTTATTTATATATAATTATTATTAATATTACATTATATATATTAAAAAATTTAAATATGTAAAGTAATGGTTAATTATTTATATATAAATTAAAATTAAGTATATAGAAACGCTAAAACAATAAGTCGAAACTATACAATAGTCAAATACTATAGATATTAACCACATCATAGATTAACATCTGTAGCAGATTTATATGTTATATGTAGCAGATATATACATATGTATATGTATTCATTATTTTTATGCAGATATTTATGTGGTATTTTTCCAAACAAGTAAAATGGTAAAACCATTTAAATTTATCAGGTCCAGCGTAGGTGGCAGCGTTTCGCCCGTGAATTGAAAATAAAGTTTAAAAATTTGTTACTTCCAATTTACTTAAAACATTGCAGAATGGGGTCGAAATGCTGTCTAGACAACCTGTCTAGATAACTAATTACATATAGAGGGGTTATTCTCTCTCTTATAGATAAATTTAAAATCGAAGAAGGTAATCAACGTACCATGGCTCCTGTACAAATTTCACTTTCAACATGTCTAGCCTGGGATTATCTTGCATAGTTTTAGGCAAAATGGAAGTTAGAATATTTTGTAGTTTCTTGCAATTCACGGACGAAATGCTACCACCCAACTGGTCCTATCACTTAAGCTACGTCTATTTTACGTCCTATTTTTTTGTTAAATTGGGTTCTTTGTCATATATCTGTAGTTTTTTCATCCTGTGTATTTTCTATTACGTTTATCATTTTTTCTATTAGAAATAATTATTTTCTATTAGAAATATTATTTCTATAAAACAAATTTTTATAAAATTTCTATAAAAATAAATCTGAAATTTCTATAAAAACTAATTTCTATAAAAACAAATGTGAAATTAGCAACATAATTAGTTATATAAATTTGAGGTTAGAATTTTATTTGTAATAGTTTGATTGCTAGATTTCTTTATTAATTTAAAAGCATCTTATTGAGTACCGTGTGTTTGTTGAAATATAATATAAAATTTATCATCTTTAATTAAAAAGATAATTTTGTGTTTTAATTAATATCATGGTTTGTGTTTAAATCAATTTTAATTTAATCGATGGATATTAATAAAACAAATTTATATATATATATATATATATATATATATATATATATATATATATATATATATATATATATATATTTATATATATATATATATATATATATATATATATATATATATTTATATATATACATATATATAAAGGTGTAATAAATTAGTATTTTTTATATTCATTCAATCAGCAGATTCCGGATACACACTCCAACCTTGGTGCATGACTCCATATAGAAAAGCTTCGGAAGGAGCTCGTGAATTTCGATACAATACCTTACACTCTAGAGCTCATTCTATAATAGAACGAGTATTTGGTGTGTTAAAAGGACACTGGCGACATCTACTACATTCCAATGAGTTTCATTATAAACCCCAAAAAGGTAGCCCAAATTTTGGACTTACCCTGACAAATTATGTATAAAATATAATATTCCAATTGATAAACAACTATTAGCAACGGAAGAGGATATTGAGCGAAATGCAATTGATGAAGTCAATTCTGAAAATTTTGAAATGAAACCAAAAGAACACAAGATGAAATCAGGAATAATATATATAAATTTAAGGTTTATAGTATTAAAAAAAAATTATTTTTTAAGTCTCACATATTTCATCACATTTTTTAATACATTATATTTTAATTAAAGCAAACTTAAATTATTATATTTATAGTTAACAATTTAAATATTTATAGTTTTAATAACGTTATAGCTGTAATTCTATCTAAGCAATTCCAATTGTTCTATTTTCATGTTAGTTTTTTCAATTAACAATTTTTAGTCTTCCATTTTTCTTTATTGAGTTGTAACGTGTCTACAGTTTACAGTTAAAGATGTCCTTATTTGTGTTTCGAATTTCTTTCAAAATTCTTATTTAATGTTTCTGGTGCTCTTCACAATTTTTATAAAATGCTTCTTTCAACTTAATTTGTTACTTGATAAGCACCATTTCCTGTATCTTCTATTTAGAGGCATGGGCTGTGTTGGTACCCGTGGTAGAGTTTCTTCATTAATACCTTCAATTACTTCTAGTTCTTACAACTTCAATGATATTATCATATATATCCTCGTAGCAAATCTCTCGCGTTGATGTCTTTGATTTACCCTGAAAGATCGAGAATCTTATCAACGCGATCCGCCAATGGGCTCAGTCGTTTAACTCTACAAGGTCTTTATCCCGTTTAGTTATATAATTTTGTTGGCCCGTAGTTAAGTTTTCACAGTATATGTAAAATTCTGAGAAACCTTGATAAAATATAAAATACATTATCATCATTTTGAATAAAAATAAATGGTTCTAAACCTCAGTTTTTTGGATAACAATATCGTTCCATAATTTATTTATTGTCTCCTTAGGCTCTCCGTATACTAAGGAACATTGTAAAAAAAAATCGCTATCCCCCTCGTTCTTTTGCATAAACAGAATTAAAATTTAAAAATAAAATGACGTTGGTCGTCCTTTGTAACAAATGAGCATTATTTTTTCGATTCATTAACATTTTTTACTATTAGTTTATATGATATAACTAATATGTTAATTGTTATATTTTATCAATTTAGTAATTATTATTAATTTTTTTAATCCTTGTGTCTATACCTGGGCATCCGGGTGGCCATTTCGATTTAAAATGCTCGTAACTTTTTCAATTTCACAGTTAGACTATCCCTCCTCCTTGACATCCAAGAACTACTTATTTTTTATTGATCTTTAAATAGGAGTAACTAAAAATTATTGCTGAACTGAATTATTCTTTTACCAGTATTTTTACTCTTGTAGTCTATACCCGGCCATCCGGGTGGCCATTCAAAAAACACGGAATAAGCTATCTGTATAATATTTTACTGTCTAAATCAGCATTTTATCACAGAAAAAATCAAAAACTATCACATAAATAATTCACTTGAGTGGTAAAAATATATATATATACAATACAAAATGAAAAATTCAATTTGGTAAAATTTTAAAAATAGTTTAAAACTGTTTAAAACTAATTTAAAACAAATTATTTGAGTGTTTGTATGTTCAACACATACTGGTCTTCTGCAGATACTACAGGATTTCCGTGAATTTCGTCGTTTGCCACATTGAAGAATTTGGTCACCGCTGTCGCGTAACACATTAGATACTCCAGACGTTGTCAATAACTAATTTATTGATACATAGAGCGGTTTGCCAAGTATGCATTCTATCACTGAGTGTGAATTAAAATTTCTATCGTTTAGTATGGTTGATCGATCTGACACATGCGATAGAGCTAATTAAAGCGCAAGATTTCCTCGATAAATACCTCGATAAGGAAATAATTGTTCATTCACTACGACGCATTCCGAAGGTATATATTATTTCCGAAAATTTTCGTTCAGAAGGTCGAATATTTCGCTTATAGCAGCAGTTTTATCAGTCTGTAATCGAAATTGCCGCGTATTCTGATTGTCAAAGCGTAATCGGAATATTTCCCAAAAACGGGTCAATCCCATGCTCACGCGATACTATGGTTCCGATGTAGTTGCCCATAACACTTTCGTATGTTCACTATTTGATGATGAACACCTGCGTTTATAGGAATAGCTAGATACACTTCAAATTCTTTTTCAGTCAATAATTTCCACATTTTCTGCGGTTTATCTCGATTTAGAATATTGTGTTCTGTGTACACCTCGTTGGCCTTCCTGTTCGTATGTCTAATGATTATTTCACACATGATGTCCGTAAATATACACTTGAAGGTATCTCTCACAGATAACATTTGGGTTGATCGCAATGGCCCACTTCGTTGACTTCTGAGAAAATAGTGTCTCAATGTTTGCCTTTGAGAAGGATACATACATTTGTTGAAAAAAGTGTATATAAATGTAAAAACCGAACGGATCATTGTGCCAAATATTAAATTTTACCGTCTAAACTCAGCATTTGAAATGTCTCTGCGATCCGCCATTTTATCTCACACAAACGATATGTTTATTTTTTAAAAAAACTTCCACAATCAATCTTTTCATTTGAATGCCATACCTACAATAATTTCCTTAGCTCATCTAAATGATTTTTTCTATTTTTTTTACTAGCATTAACCGGGGAATCCTCATTTTATATTTTGTTTCATTTTATCGCGTTTAAAATAGTATATTAAAATAAATAAAGGCAATAATACACTGGCAAAAACAAAATGTCTCGATATTAACCGAAAGAAAATACATGTGGCCACCGGGTGGGTCGGGTATAGAATAGTGTATAACTTTTTGGGTATAGATGGTTTAAAGTTTTGGCTTGTTGTTATATCGAAACGTCAAAATACAATCAATCGAAAGAAAATACTTCAGCTATATGTATTTTAACCATGTCTAAGGCATCAGCATGGATAATCATTTCATGAGTGGCTTGATGGTTAATATCTATTGGGCATAGATATGTAAAGTGGCCAGTCGCCGACGAAGTTTCGGAAGTCACTGCAAAATTCTAGAACAAAAAATAGATTCCACATGTAATAGGGGCGATCGACTGCTTTCATATTACTATTAAAGCTCATCGGATTAATAAAGAAGCCTTTTTTAATCGAAAACATGGTTATAGCATACACATAAAATCCGTTGTTAATGCCGATAAAAATTTATCGATGAGCACTACAGTGACCCCGGGTCATTGCAAGATAGCCGAATTTTGCGTAGATCGCCGTTATATCTTAAAGCGTTGGAAAATCTGCCTGCAAAATTTCTAAATACATAATACATCTTTATTAGGGGTTTCTGTATATCCTAATTTAGATTGGCTAGTAAGCCTTAATAATACCGGTAGCTTGACACTGCTCAGCGTTAATTTAATTTCCATCATTCATCCACTCGCAAAATCTTGGAAAATGGCTTTGGCCTATTAAAAAGTCGGTTGTTACGTTTCTCAGAACAAACATACATGTATTGAAAATATCGTAAATTTGACCGTAGGTGGATGCATTTTACACAATATATATTTAATGGAGAATGACGTTATTACAGCTGACGAAGAAGAGAGTACCAAGAAGATCGTGGAAAAGAAGATATGGAAAATCGACGCCAAGCACTGTTTAATGAATTGGTCGCAAGAAATATAATAGCAGAATAATTCTACAAGAAAATTTTAGGCATAAACAAAATAGTTCGAATTTAAAATATCACATTTATTTCATTTAAAGTTTAACAGTTTAATGTTAATCACAAAATTTTAAAAAATTAATTTATATTTTTAATATTTTTAATTAATTCCATTTTTCTTTGTGTTGCCTTTTTTACGCCGTCGTTCCTTCATATGTCCAATTTTTTTTCGTAATAATTATTTTTTATTCGAATTTTCTCGTCATAATATTTTTCTTTGACCGTTTTTCTTTTTATAGACATGGCGTTATTTTGATTAATTTTCGATACGACTAGAGCAGTTGAAAATGTTAAGGTTGCAGTTAAATCAGCTGAGTTTGTGGCAGTGATTGCCAAATGAGTCACGGCAATCGAGTTTTTGGGTTTTGTTGATGTCACGCCAGTTCGTTTTTGTGGTGTCAAAGCCTCTTTCTGTGTTCCTGATAACGTTAATGTATGATGATCGAATATAATCGGGTTAGGTCCAAAAATGTGTTTCATTATGTCTTTTAGGCCATTGCTCGTCGCTATGTTGTTGTCTTTTGCATTTTTGTATGCTCTTAATAAGTTTCTTAGTTTGATATTTAATGTATCAACGGTGTTTGGTTGTATCTAAAACTAAAAAGTAAAAATTTACATAATGTATTTTTGATCAGCTCGGTTGATCAGCTTACTAATATGTTCTGTGATATTAGGTCCTCCAAAACGTTGGCCATTCCATATTTTTTTTTAGAGTTTTCAAACTCCGACTTTCGTGCCGTATACGCTTATGAAAATGTGTGGGTTTCACTATTTTTGCAACTGCGTTTGACACTGTAAAAAGAATTACTAATTATATGCCGTATTTCCTAGTAACTCGATAAAGATTTAATAGATTTTACAAAAACAATTATTGTATAAATTACAAAACGATTAGGTTAATCCTCTTCTACTTAATTCAACACAATGGTTGTTGTATTATTTTTACCCAAACTTCAAATGCCTCCAGTTGGAAACGACAATGGAACTTGTGCCATAAGCTCGAAGCAGAAAGTAATATTATTTACGACTCACCTTGAAAACAAGTTCCAGGCTCTACCTAGACAAACCGTAGATGAAAACATTCAACCAGTACATAAAGTGGACAACTATAATATTGCTCCTGCCATAGTGCAAGAATTAAAAGAGGAAATCAAAACAAACCTTAGTGCAAAGAAATCTCCAGAATCTGACTTAATTACAGGATATAACTTAATTACAGGACAAATAGTAAAATCCGGACTACGAAAGTGACTCCAAATAATTAACGCAACATTCAGACTAAGACAAGTTCCAAATCAATGGAAAGTCGCCGAAGTAAACATGATACCCAAACCAAACAAACCATTGAATGACAAAAATTCGACCGACTTCCTTACTCCCAATAATTTCAAAAATATTCGAGAAATTACTGCTTAAGCGACTCAAACCAATAAATGAAGAAAGAAATCTTATTCCATCTCATCAATTTGGCTTTAGAAAAAAACCATTCAACAATTGAGCAAGTGCATCGGATTACAAACATAATTGAAGATGTACTTGAAAAAAAGAAAGTTTGTTCTAGTATTTTTTTGGATGTAGCACAGGCCTTCGATAAAGTTTGGCATAAAGGCTTGAAATACAAATTAAAACGAGATTTACAGCAGATTATACAGCCATCTTAGCAGTTGCTAATAACATAGAAGAATCCCCAAGCAAATTGTAAAAAGCGACTAATATGGTCAACACTTGGACGAAAAGGTGGCGAATAAAAATGAATGAGTAAAATCTGTTCCTGTAAATTTTAGCAACAAAAAGATTGACTGGATACCAGTAAAACTGAACTCCCAGCTAATTCTATATGCAATCACAGCAAAATACCTAGGCATGACTCTTGACGCGAAACTTAAATGGAAAGAGAATGTTAAAAAGAAAAAAGAAGAATAAAAAAATCGATACAGAAAGATGAATTGGAGGTAGATTTAAAAATAAACTGAACTTCTCTTACGGAGAAGTTCTGAGCTTACTTTACACAATAAATTACTACTGTAGCGGCAAATTCTTAAGCCTGTATGGATTGACGGTATTCAGCTCTGGGGCTGCACAAAGCAAACAAACCTCAACATTATCCAGTCATTCCAAAGCAAAGTACTACGTGGAATAGTTAATGCACCATGGAACGTGAGAAGTAAAAACCTCCATAAAGATTTGAAGATTTCGTTAGTGTAGAAATAAATATAAACGCGAGAAAACACATGCAACGGATTAGTCAACATAAAAATGCTGAAATACGCCGAATGTTGGATGACACATACCCAGTGAGAAGGCTGCGAAGGAAGAAACCACTTGATCTACTAGATCCTGGTAAAATATATTAAATTATGTAACGGATACTAGCCAAACGGCTATAACCCTCCAATCGTGAAATTTAATCATGAAAGATAAATTACTTGATGATTTGTAAATCAGTTGTAATAAATAAATAAATTTAAACAAAAAGAAAAAAACTTTTCGACCGAGAAAATACAGAAACAATTATTTATAATTATAAATAGGTATTTACTTTTTTTTTATATCCATTTTTGTGTTGCTTTGAAACCAATTTCCACCAACTGACAGTTAGTTCATTACCGCCAACCACTAAATAATAAATATTAGTTCACCTATATTTTCAAATAAGAACTAATTTTCTGATCAAAATTTGTGATCCGAATAAATTTTTGTACCACATTTTGTTGTTGCTTTGTATGTAAATTTTGATCTGATCCGGATCATTGTGCGTCAAAAAACACGATTATTGTCATGAAGCTATAAAATTTCTTTACAAATAAATTATCGAACTCAAAACAAATTTAGTAAAAACTTTTATTTGTTACCCCCCATCGCGTAATAAATACGCCACATTCATTGGATTCAAACACAATATACTCATAAAGAGCTCTTATTATAAAAGGATTTAAAGAAAAACAAATTTTCGTTTAGGATTTACTGATTTAAAAATTAAAGCTTATAAAAAAGTATCAAGTTAAAACACAGCAAAGCTTTCACACTTAAACTGCTTAATTTTTGCGTCTTGAAATGTTACACATATAAACAATAAAATAAGGCGAAAGTAACACCACATATATTTCTGTGTATATAGAGCGCTATGTAGAATAATACATTAGTGCGGAAATCATCCCTCCATTATATTGTTGTCGAGTATGATGATGGTAGAGGATTGTAAATCAATTAAAACAAATTCCCAGAATCTCTTTAGTAACTTTACGCTTCGACCGTTTTAATATTCATATTCAGATTTTCGAGTTAAGGGTTTGGGTCCGATTTACGTCAGTGCCTTATGATGCAGTGGTATACAATGTTGTACATATGTACATTGTTATAAAAACGTGCATTAATCCAATTATACCATTATATCGATTTATTTGTAAATGCATTTACTACAATACTGCATGCTGATATTTCCATTTTTACATATTTTGCAATTTTTTCGCTTTTAGTTTCCAGGTTAGCTCGAACTTTTGATAACACACTTTCTCGGAATTGTTTGTATACGAGTATATGTATCGCTGTGTACACAAAACTTTTATTTTTTTTTGTTAATAATATATATTCATAAAAAATAAATTAAATTTGACAGGAAATACAATTTGTAGAAAAATAATTATAATGGTTTGTTGTTGTGTTACTGGATTTAGCCTGGTACGAAGAGAATTCAGATTAACAAAAAAAAATTGTTTACAAATTATTCAAACAGGATATATTTGGGATATGGGATTGTTTCATTTTTTGTTTCCGGTTAGAATATAATTGCAGATAAATATCTCTGTACATACAATTATATAATATATTGTTAGTATTATATGGATACTGATTTGAACACGCATGATTTAAGCCAGCAAAAACAGTTTACTTGTTTAATATTTTATGCGATAATGTGTAAAGATCAATGGTTAAACTGTTTTCAGGCAATTTGTACTTTAGATGATTGAATTTATATTATGATTTTAAGGTGTTATGCAATGCGCAGATGGTTCTACGTAAATCGGACCTATAGCCGTACGTCCTCGATTTGGCTATTAAGGCGTAAAGTATTACGTAAATAAGCAAACTGCGAAGATTGCATAGTAGAAAATATATAAAAAAGACTCAGCTGATAAAAATGGTTATCATTCATTCATCTTTGGGTGAAGATATATTAACCTTAGACACCTTTATGGTTGTGTTCGTTCGTTCGTTTTTTTAACCAATCAAATTCCGCAAAAATGATGTTCTTTTCTACTGCATTTTTTTCATAAAGTTGATTCAATTTTAACATTTTATCTGAAGGAACATGGAGGAAAAGAGACAGTATGAGATAAATTAAAGAGATACATGTCATTCTAACGTCATTTGTATACGATAGAAATTCAGACAGTCAGATTACACCGATTTGTTAATTTATTATAAAAAAAAGAGTCACCAAATTCTGACCGTAATGTTATGGAGAATCTTTCCCCTGGAGTTATCGATTGTGGAAGTTTCTGAATGATTCAGTGTCCTTCAATCCGCGCTTCGGCTATTTAATTTCGGTAATATCCATTAATAGCTCGTTGTTTAAGAATATTATTGTGATAGACAAAATATCATTATCTTGTAACAGAATATTGACCTCATCACCTCATCCATATTCTCACTTTAACAAATTTTTAACTCAATCAAATTTTAACTTAAAACAATAAATAAACCAGGGCTGCGGAGTCGGTAAAATAATTTTTCGACTCCGACTCCGATGTATTATAAATTGCATATCCGACTCCGACTCCAACTCTGACTCCAACTTCTATATACATATAATCAAAATATTAAATTATAAAATTCAACAATACTACTCGTATTCAAATTATTTATTCATCTGAATTACAAATTCATTTTAATTACAACAAAACAAAAATTAAAAACCGAATTAAAGAAATAAAATAAAAATAGAAAATTTCGACAAATTAATTAATTAAGAATTTGTTCGTAAAATTAAAATAGCCTCGAGTAGATCCGGCTTTATAGAAGATCCGATTTAATAATTTTCAATGCAGAAAACAAGCGTTCCAAGCTTACTTGTGTTGATGGTAACGCTGTGACCAACAGAGCCGCTTCCTGTATTATTTCAGGATAATGTGAAATGGCCTCAAGAACACTGAAACTTGTACTTCTGTTAATTTTTTCTAGTTTCTTCAAACCATCAAAAAAATCAATCCTGAATTGTTGCAATTGTGTAAGTTCCATACTATCGTCTGCGGTGTCCAATCGAAGTCGTTTCGATTTCTCTTGGTCATCTAGAAATTTCTCGAATTCATCTTTTCCTTCGACTTCTTCAACTGGATTTTACTGGTGGTTGATAGATGAAGATGACGAATGGTTACTTTAACTGTGATCTTTTTCGGTAATATCTAAAAAACATTTTAAACGGATTGCCAAATTATATAACGCCGTTTTGCCTCTTTTTTGTTGATCATCACTTAATAAAATTCTAACCTTGGGGTCGACATAAATTCCCGCCAATAATATTTCGTTATCAAGCAGAAGGATTTCTCTACGCATTAAAGACGATTTTATTTCTGTTGCAAGGATATTTGAGATTTTTCCTAAGTGAAAAATTACGCTACGCCATTCTTTATAAAATTGACCGGGGGTCAAGCCTGCTGATGGAAGTCTTTTTGTAACTAAGAACGGGTGCCGTAGCAGAGATTCTATGTTCTTCACTTGGTCCCATTGAGTTTCCGACATTGTCACTGCTGGGTTGGCCATATCATTGAGATAACATTTTAATTCAAACATTCGTTGCACCATAATGTAAATACTACCCATCGCGTTGCCTGATCCAATATGGCTCCTTTTCCAGCACGTCTTTTAAGGATGACATCTAATTTCATCTAGCTCTAGCGGCAACTACAACCGCCCGTATTCTGCTAAGTAGTTTGGATGACTCCTTTTGTTTCAATCCGTAAAGGATAGCCAATTGAAGCGTATGTTCGGCGCATCGCATGTGGTGAATTTTGGCTACACTTGCTGCAGCGTCTATGAACGAATCTAAATCATCATTATTTTCATCTGAAACAGCTTCATTTTCATTTTGATTCTCGAAATTATCCTCAACGGTTACTTCGTCTTCGTCGAATTTAGCTTCTGAACTGTGCTCAGCATGTTTAATGTTTTAATACCAAATTCGGTTAGCACCTCCATTATTATTTGCTTTAGATATATACTTGTGTGCTGTTCAGTATCCTTTACAGCTAGAGTCCGCGTGACCATTTCCTTTTCAGCGTTTACAAATCGAACATTAATAGCGAAATAGTTAACTCGGTGGCGCGTACCAACATCAACTTTAAGGTAAATGAATCGAGCGGCTAACTCATTTTTAAGAGATTGCTTCAGCTCTTCCTCAGCTATCACCAAGTTTCGGATGCTGTCTCGTTCTAATGAAATCCCAAGCTTTGCTGCCATTTCTCCATTCAAGCCACGAAGAGCTGATGTAGTAAAAAATGTTAAAGGGACCGAATTTTTATAAACCATTTCAGTAAGACAGGTTTTAAACTTTTTAGCTGTCATTGAAATAGTTATAGCCCGATTTTTAAAAAACTTCGTTACAAGAGCTTGACTTGTCTGTGGTTTTGCTTTTTCTACAGCTTGATTATTTTTTGAGTTTTCTTTTTCAAAAAGAGTAATGAAAAATTTTAGGATGATTACGCTGTATATGGCGTTTTAAATTCGCAGCTCTACTGGGCGCATTGCTACTTTCACCGGCGAATGCGCTAATTTTGGTACCACAGATTTCCTCGTTTTCATCTTTGTCTACTTTTACTTGACACAAGAAATAATTTCCAGTATCCGTTTTCGTAATTATAAAATGTTCATAAACAGCTGATTTTATTCTGAGTGGTTTCTCCATTATAATTAAAGTGTTGTTGGCTGCTGGTTAGTAATTACTTTACTGATACTGCGGAATAAGAGAATATTTTAAAATCAACTAAATAACTAATGGTAGTTTAGGGATTTTGTTTTTGTATAAAATGCAACTACTTACTCGAATTATAAATCAAAACTGCTGCAAATGTTTAGTGGTTATTTAATTTCCATCAAAATAGAAACACGCCAGTACCAAGACTTGTAAACGTTTACAATTTTTCTATATTGTTTCGTTAAGCAAGTAATGTTATGTGAATTTAAAAACGATTTTGTTGTTATAAGATCGGGAAATCACACAAAATTACAAAGTGGTTTTTATTGCACCAAAATTTCCAGTATGACTAAAAAGGTGTCAAACAATAGGATAAAGGTGTAAAGAACAAAAAAGAAAACAAAGGATTTTATTTATAATATTTTTTTATTTATTTTATTACATACATAGTCAAAACCTTCGAAAATTCTCATACAATATTTATTGATATTTTTGTGGTGTTGAAGAATATGACAGACACTGAGACATTAGAGAAAGTAAAAAAATCATTGCGTTGTGTGTGTGGTTGTTGTTGTTTTTGATTTTCTTATAAATTTTGTAAGGTACATTTTAGGAGAGAAAGAAAAATAAAAAATGCGGAGTCGGTAGTATTTTTCCGACTGCGACTCCGCCAAAATATTCCGACTCCTCGACTCCGACTCCGCAGCCCTGAAATAAACAAACACTTTCACGATGCATATGTATTCTAACAGAAAACTTGTAAGTTGCTGTGGTAGTACAATGCTCAACTTTGATGTGCTAGGTGAAACTGATTTAAAAAAAACTTAATTTTAGTTTGAATTTTTGGTTCTGCTGTTTCTTTATAATTGATTCTTTCGAAAATGGGAGTTGAACCTCATTATCTGACGAATAGTCAACAAACGTTACTTAATCGTCGAGATGAGATTTTATAACAGACAACTTTATGCTTAGTCGGGTTGTTGGTTCTTCATCGGTATCATCACTATTATTCTGATCTTCCAATGTCATTATCTTACCCGCTATTTCACTTTCGGTCATTATATGATACCCCGGTACACCTTCATCATCTTTAACCACTGCACACATCTCCCTCGTTCACATTTTCACCACTATTCCGTTATATTCTGTTGTAATCAATTACTTCAAGCCCTTCTAAATCCACATCTGGTTCTTCATCGGCAAGCAATTTATTTCAACCATTCTCAAAAGTTTGAACCTTCACTTCATTCCAGGCTGCGGCAATTAAAATTATAGTTTTTTAAATTTTGTAAGGTACGCTGCCCTCTTCAAATTCTTTTTCAAATTCCTCTGGTAACACAATCATGAACTCCTGTAGAAAATTTTTTGCGGTATAAACGATTGGTGATCAGAATTATTCTCTGGTCCATTGACTAGATAAGTGCAGTTGTATCTTCTGGCAGTATTCCAAGCTCCGTTTCTTGAAACGTTCGGACTGCATGAACAAATTGTTTTAAGAACCAATCTTGAATAATTGTTCCTGTCTACCATCCCTTCTTAGAATTATAATACGAGTATATAACAGGCTAACAGTGCATTGTTCCATTTAAAATTCTAGGATTGGGTGCCTTGCCAACAATTGCAGGTGTCAAGCGATGCGATCTATCAGCGTTATCGCAAAGTAACGTCGAAATTCTCTCCTTACTATAATTTTCCGACCTCGTCTTCTATCTTCATGTTTTGATGAATGCGTGTTTTGAAGAAAACAACGCCAGTACAAACCGGTTTCATCACAATTGTAAATTTATTTGTAGCACTGTCGATTTCTTCTGTTGGAGCACTTAAAGCATCACATTAAATTCTTTTATTAATTATTCGTGTCTTTTGCTGAAGCGCCAAAGCCTTCCATCACTCGCTTTGAATAAAATGTCCATATAGCTTGCTAGTTTAATAGCTACAGCTTTTAATTCAACCACACGAACCGGAATTCTACACGCACCTTGCTGTTTGTACCTATGATTGTTTTTCACTTACATCACACATTAATGTAAATTTTTTAAAGTTGTCTTTAATTTTTTTAGTATCCGATACTGTTTGTTTTTTATATTCCATACCCATTACATATACGAGACACGGACACCCTTGACTCCAACTCTTTTATAATGTTTAATTATGAGTCCGTTTATTCATATTTTAGATGGTACAAATGTGTTTTAAGTTTACAGAAAAATAAATGGATTCACTTATTTTTAGAAATGCAAAAGCAAGTCTTTTTTGTTTTTCAAATTATTTAAGTTCTTTTAGCTTCTAAGGTTTTCTAAGGAAGGTTTTCATCCGTGTTTGAGGTATAGTGTTTCCCAAGTGAATTTTGAAAAATAGTAAAACCTTTCTCTTCACACACCGACAGCCCGCCCTGGTAATATTTGATGGTTTATTACATAATTTTTCATAACACAAGTGTAACACAACCTTGAGAGAAAAATAAATTACTATCTATTTCGTATTATCGGGAACTGTAATCCCGTTACTATATAAGATGCAGTTAGTATGAGACTAAAATTTTATTGCAATATTTTAGAATATATTTGGTTCAATTCTACTTACTAAATGTTCATTACTAGCACATAAATACAAAATAAGTATTATTATGTAATAGTTATATCTTTTTCTTCTAAATTACCGTTTCATATGTTATTTTGGTATGTTATTCATACGTTATTTTGGCAAAAATACAAAAGACAAGGTAGACGAGACAACACTATCTGGTGGTCACTAACCAGTCCATCAGAAATTGCAAGAACACAAAATTTCAAACGTCAACAAACCGTTCAAACGTCTTATACCTGAATCTCTTATTGAATATATTGTATTGGAAACGAATAGGAAAGCAAAGAAACAGTACGAACAGACCAATCGGTTGGTAAATCCAAAAAACATTTGCCCATGGTACGACACAAACGCAAACGAAGTATACGCATATATTGCTTTAATTATTTTTGCTGGATCCCAGAAGTCAAATGTAGTAGCAGCGAAGGATCTTTTCGACAAGTCACATATGGCATTTTATAGAGCAGTAGCGTCATTGGAAAGATTCGAGCAGCTCTCCAAATTTCTAGGTTTTGACGATACTAGAATACGACAAGCAAGGTTATGTGAAGACAAATTAGCTCTATTCCGTCATGTTTGGACGGTATTGCAAAATAATTTAAATGAGCCTTTCTCTCCATCACAAGAGCTAACAGTGGATAAACAATTGGTGTCAACAAGAGGAAAATATTCTTTCCGACAGTATAAACCGTCAAAGGCTGGAAAGTACGGCATAAAAATATTCTGGCTTGTAGATGCTCAAACAAACTATCCGCTAAGTGGTGAGATTTAATTGGGCACCCAATTAAATGAAGAGAGATCCACAGGTAATGCCCATCAGGAATATAACGAAGGATAATTTTTTCACAAGTTACCCAATAGCCAAAGAGTTATTTAGCAGAAATTCCAATTATTTTTGCCAAAAAAGAAATTGCAGCTGCTAGAGGTGTTTCTAGTTCCGCTTTTTGTTTTTCGGACGAAGTCTCTTTAGCTAGTTATACTACCAACACTAAGAAAAACGTTTTACTTTTATCAACTGCACACGCTACGAATACCATAAATGAATTAACCAAAAAACCAGAAATTCATGGTTATAACGAGAATAAAGGTGGCGTTGATACATTCGATAAAATGTGTCATTCGTATACATGCAGAAGAAAAACTAATCGTTGGCCGATTACCCTATTCTTCAATTTGATGGACTTCGTCGCCCTCGCTAGCTATCGTCTATATGAGTTAAGTCATTCAACAACGTTTTCCAATATGAGTGATATGATTTTTTTAAAAAAACACAAATTGTTTAGGAAATAGAAATGGTTTTTATTTAATGTGAAGTACAATCGATACAATTAAGTTCTGAATAAAAAGTCATTTAAATGGCATCCACAACTTCTTCTGCAGGAACGAATTCGATGAACTCAATGTTGGAGCACTTTTTCCACTAAATCAAGTCGTATTGACTTAAAAAGCTTGAAGAGAGTTTGGTTTATTGCTAAAGACCAATGACTTGAAATAACCCCACAAGAAATAGTCTAATGGTGTTAAATCACAACTTCTTAGAGGCCATTCAATATCACAATTTCTTGAAATAAATCTCCAAACTTTTCCCGCAATAATTCAGTTGTTGCACATGCTGTGTCCTGTCTTGTTGGAACCAAATGTTGTTAAGATCAACTTCTTCCAATTTCGACCATAAAAAGTTGGTTATCATCCATCTATACCGATCTCCATAGACAGTAACGATGTTACCAGCTTCATTTCGAACAAAAATACGGACCGATGATTTCACGAGACCAAAAACCACACCAAACTGTCAATTTAGGTGAATGTTATGGTTTTTCATGAATAATTTGTGAATTTTCTTTGCAGCAGAATCGAGTTTTGTTTATTTACCGCACTACTCAGATGAAAGTGAGTCCCATCGGAGAAGATGATTTTCTTGAAAAAATCGTTATCGTTTTCAAGTGTTTCAAGGCAAAATCACCAAATTCACGACGTTTACAAAATACTCCTTTCTCAAAATTCGCCAGGTTGTGGTTTGAGACAGTCTTAATTCTTGAGAACGTCTTGGAATCGACAAATTGCGATCTTCAGCAACACTTGCCTGAACGGCAGCAATATTTGCATTACTTCGAGCGTTTCTTTGTCTTATTGGCACTTGAAGATTATGTAAAGAAAATGTACGCTCAAAATTTCCAACAATTCGTCGAATAGCGAGCACACTTGGACGATTGTTACTACTATAAAATGGAAAAAGCGCACGAAAAATTGCAATTGGATTCTCTTGCGTATATCTCACCATGATGAAACTGTCAACATTACTGAATACAATGAAACAAAAAATGACAGATCATGACATATTAAAAATGTCATTTCTATTGGAAAACCCGATATATATTTACAAAAGTAATTATTTACAAGTCTGTTATTTACAAAAGTACATTTTCATTTATAGTTTATGCATCAATGAACATAAATATGTACATATAAAAATTCTAAAAAAATCAGGTTTATCCGAAGTCCGTTACATCGGAGTCCGTTATATGTTTAGCATTTAACTGAGGTTTAACTGTGACATCCCTTCCCAGACGTACACGCTCAGTCCTGAATCTGTTTGTTCTTCTAATAAAGTCCAAGATATCTGGTATCCTTAAGGTCGTCAGTTGATCATCAAACATGAATTATGATCCTAAGCAGTGCAGTATATGGAACGAGTATGAAGAACAGGAGCACAAAAAGTGCTCAACAGTTTTTCTTCTCCTCCCCCACATTGTTCGCACTTTGTGATGTTCCGAATTTTCATTCGGAACATATGATTATTTAGGAAACAATGCATATGATCACAAGAATATCCATTTAAAGACATCGACACTCTCTAACCGACATGCTGTATTATTGTTTTCATTCACAATTCATTTATCAGATATGTTGATCTGATATCAGAAGAAATAGAGGATATAAAGCAAGACTTCCTGCTGTCAGACACATCTTGATATCCTCTCCTTTTGTGTACTTTTAGAAAGAACAGCTATACTTTTATTTGCAATTTTCAACAATAACGACACCTCTTATGAACCAATTAATTTTGACTGTGGTTTAAGATTATCGTGCGGCATTGATATTCTAAGTTTTCAGTACTTTCCAATAAGAGTTCACTTTGTTAAACCATTAACAAGCTCAAAAATGATATTGCGGGTAAGATCTTAATATTTTCGTTGTGTTTCTCCACTGATTTGATCTTCATCGCATAATCGTTTTGTATGACTCTTCCTTTCTGGCTCGCATAGCTTTCATCATAACTTAATCAGAAATAACCGCAGGTAATAGCTATATAGATTTCAAGCGATTATAGACTTCTTGGAAATGCAGTATATAGTTTCTATTTGTTTGTTTTTATCTCTACAATCTGTTTCGGGGCTCGAGGCACTTCCAACTCTTACGCAGTTCGCTTATTTACGTCCTTATCTTACGCCATTACAGCCAAATCAAGGACGTACGGCTATAGGTCCTGTTTATTTTATAAAACTACTTTGTAATAATTCTAACTTTATCAATTTTCACATTGACAACACTAAACATTTAAATAATTCAAATCAAGAAAGCTTTTTCTTGATTTTTGTTTTTTCATTCGTTTGCTCGCTTTTCATGAAGCACATGCTTTAAATTTAAATGAGCATTAAAATAATAAATTAATTAATTTTTAAACATAAATAGTAATTTATTTAATTAATAAAAGAAAATATATTATAAATATATTAGTAAATTTAAATAAATAATTCTTCGCTAATTAATAAATAATAATAATTCCTCAAGTGAATTTTTGGAAGAATTTCTTTAATAAAATTAATCATTGGTCGATATGATTCGAGCCGGATTAAAATGAATGTGTATAAGAAATCTTTTCGAAAATCTACAAATTAAATCAATAAATTAAAATATTCAAAAATCAACAAATTAAATCAATAAATTAAAATATTCGAAAATCAACAAATTAAATATTCCTTGGAATACTCATTTCTTAATTTGCGAACATAAAAATTTTCGCTACATGCTGCTAATTGATTGAGTACAATCGCATGGTGTCAACGGTACTTCAGCAGAACTTCGATTGTATTACATATTTGCAGAGCTTTAATATACCATTTTAAACTTCTACGAATTGCATATTGCTGAATTTTACCATTTTGAACTTCAACATATACTTGGATTTTCATTTGAATTTGGAGCAGATCATTTTTGTTATTTGGTTTCATGTCTACGGGATGGTCGAGCATTTCGTTTAATTCAGTCTTATCCAATAACGGAAGATAACTATCCCATCGTGTGGAAACTTCTAGTTGATTTTTACGATGATGAATCCAATATTCAAGATATGCATTTAAGAAACTTATACGAAATAAAAAAGCCTCAAGAAGGTTCAGCAACCGCACTTCAAACTTTTCTGGATACCTTCAACAATCACTTTTTAGCGTTAAGAACTTTAAATGCAATTAATGTCTTTACTCCGTTCTTAAGACATGACTTAATCGAACGTTTAGATAATGCTTCGAAAGTCGAAATACTAAAGGAATTTGCCAAGAAAAAGAGCATAACTTACGATGAATTTACAGAAGTTATACAAAATAGAATCAAAATTTTACGTTCAATAAAATCATCTATGACATTACAATCAAGTCAAGGTTATTCCAGTAAGTCATCTAACCAATTACCAAAACCACAAAAATCATTCGTATCGAGCGCAATAGAATTATGCAAATATTGTAATGGCTCTCATTTATTAAACCAGTGTGTTAACTTCAAAAAATCTAACATCACACCGAAACAACGTTTCAACTTCGTAAAAAAGTATAATTTATGTACAAATTGTCTAATTGATAATCATAAAGTGATGGACTGTGCCGCACCTTCGTGTAATTTGTGTTCATTGCGGCATCATGTCTTATTACATTTCGGAGACTCAAAAAGTGATATATCATCACAGAATTCAACCAATTCGATTAACCAACCTTCAATACAAATAAAAAAAGAACAAAATACAGTCCACAGCATAGGCTCATCGGTTGTTAGCACCGCAGTGGTCAATCGGTCTTCTTCAAACTACTCTGAAGTTTTATTGCCTACAGCTGTTATTTGGGCAAGTACTCGGGAAGGCTTCAGAATTCCATGTCGAATTTTAATTGATAGTGGTTCAGAAGCCAATTTTGTAACCGAACGAATATGTCAGTTTTTAAAAGCTAAAAGGTCAAATCCATTCACTTCTATCTCAGGTATTAATTCATCATCAAGTGAAGTTAAATATTGTATACCAATATAACAATTACGTCACAGTGCAGTGATTACACTACAAATTTACAATTTTTAATAATGCCAAGAATTACAAACGATCTACCATCAATATCGGTGCCATTCGATAGTAAAATCATTTCTTCAAATATCCATTTAGCAGATCCAAATTTTTATCAATCTTCGCCTATTGATATGATCGTAGGTTCAGAGATTTATAATGAGATTATGTTACCACGTAAACAACATATATCAAGGAACTTACCTCCATTCTTCAATACCATATTTGGTTATGCGATTGCGGGAAGGATTAATTATTCACCAAGAGTATGTGATATTATCAACATCATAGGGCTAAACAATAATGATTCAATATTAAAATCAGAACAACAAATTATAGGTTGCATAAGCGTTTCTAAAAAAACGGATATAGACGTATTATACGATCTTGATAAAAGAGTTCAGTTATTTTGGAAAATGGAAAATCTCGAACAAAAAGGTAATTATTCAATAGAAGAGAAAAGTTGTGAAGAACATTTCTTGCAGAATTTTACACGAAATAATGAAGGTAGATTTATTGTAGCCTTACCTTGCAAATCTAATATTGATCAATTGAGTCAATCAAGCTTATCAGCAATGAAACAATTTTTCTGGTTAGAAAGAAAATTGGATAAACAACCAAATATAAAACGTCAATATGTAGATTTCATTAAAGAATATATTCATTTAGGACACATGGAAGAGATACAACAACCATATAAAAATACAAATAGTATAAATTACTACATCCCTCACCATTATGTAATTAAGGATAAAAGCACGACTACAAAATTAAGGGTAGTCTTTAATGCTTCTCATAAAACTTCTTCGGAACTTTCGCTGAATGATTGTATCATGGTGGGACCAAATTTGCAACAGGATTTGTTTTCTATTGTTATGCGTTTTAGAAAATATCCCGTAGTTTTCACTGGAGACATCGCTAAGATGTACCGACAAGTATTATTGAAAAAGAATTTCGAGACTTACATCGCATTTGGTTTCGCGAAAGTGAAAATGATTTTGTCAAGTGTTATCGGTTATGTACCGTAATATATGGTACTGCATCGGCTGCATACCTTGCTGTTAAATGTCTATTTCAGCTCTCTGAAGAAGAGAGCAATATCAGTCCAAATGCAGTAACTGTATTGAAGCGAGATTTCTACGTGGACGATGTTCTTACCGGTGCACAAAACATAGCTGAAGCTCAGATCTTAAAGCAAGAATTAATTAAATTGCTGGCAAAGGGTGGTTTCGAATTACGTAAGTTCGAATCCAACGTAAGTGAATTATCGGATAGTTATGTAGCCAATGAGACTACAATAGAAAACTTGGTAACAGTCTTAGGCATTCGTAGGGATAGCAAAGAGGATATGTTTCGAATTGATTACGATAGTTGGAATATAGGTGAAACGATAATTACCTCAAAGCGATCTGTTTTGTCGGATATCGCAAAATGTTTTGATCCATTAGGAATGTGCGCTCCAGTAATATTCGTTGCAAAATGTTTCATGCAAAGATTGTGGTCAACACCCAACTTGCAATGGGACGATGAGTTAAATAGTGAATTGCTTGCCGATTAGAATAATTTCAAATCCCAACTTATAACTGAAAATAATATATCTATTCCTCGTTTTATACTAATTTCGAAAGCAATAGAAATCGAGTTACATGGCTTCGGAGATGCATCCAACCTTGGTTATGGTTGTGTAGTATATGTACGTTCTGTTAGTGCAGAAGGAAGTGTGAATGTTAAATTACAATGCGCTAAATCGCGCGTTGCACCTTGGAGTGGTCAAACAATTGCAAGATTAGAGCTCTGCGCAGCTCTTTTTTTGGCGGAAGTTATGGACAAAGTGAAATCTTCTATGGAAATCTCTATTAATAAAATTTATTATTGGAGTGATTCCATGATAACATTGCATAGAATCGAAAATGTACCATCAAAATATCAAACATTCGTAGCAAATCGGATTGCCCAAATTCAGGAATTGAGTAATCTTTCAAATTGGTATTATGTACCAACGCAAGAGAATCCTGCAGATATTATTTCTAGAGGAGCATTGCCACGAGATCTTAAACATAAAAAACTTTGGTGGAAAGGTCCAAATTTTTTATATCGTAATAAAAATGAATGGCCTATACGACCCAACATTCAAATAAATTCAGAGAATTTAGAGCTTCGCAAAATTGAAGTTGCATTATTAAATCAAGTCGAATGGGATATATTCGAACGTTATTCTTCGTTTACTAAACTACTTCGAGTTATAGCATATTGTCAGCGTTTCATAACAAACTGTCGTAAACCTTCAGAATTGCATAATTCTGGAAAAATACAAGTGTCGGACATACAGAATGCGAAAAACAGCTTAATAAAATACGTGCAAACCATTGTATTTCGACAAGAAATAAATGAATTAAAACGATCGGGATTTTTATCACCAAAGAGTAAATTACATTTGCTTCGACCATTCATCGATGCTGATGGGTTTCTTCGGGTAGTAGGGCGTCTCCAGCATGCAAATATACCATTTGACGCACAACATCAGTTATTATTGCTAGGATCTCATCGTCTATCCAAGTTATTGGCAACAAGCGAACACACTAGATTACTACATTGCGGACCTCAAAGCTTATTGTATAATTTACGTACTAAATATTGGATAACAAATGGACGAAATTTGTGTCGTAAAATAGTTCAAAATTGTATTACATGCTTTCGAGTCAAACCGATCATACAAAATCAATTAATGGGTAATTTACCGAAACACCGTGTTAACCCTGGGAGTCCATTCTCAGTTGTAGGTGTTGACTTCTGCGGTCCTTTTAATATCCGTCACGTTTATAATAAAAGGGTGATTTCAAAAGCGTACCTAGCTGTTTTTATTTGTTTTTCGACCAAAGCTACTCATTTGGAACTGGTTGAAAGTTTAAGCACATCATCGTTTATTGCCGCTTTACGTCGTTTTATTGGTCGTAGAGGACTTCCCAGTCACATTTATTCAGATAATGCTACAAACTTTGTAGGAGCAAAATCGGGACTAATCAATTTGAAGAAGTTAGTTATGTCAGAGCCTCATCAAGACATTGTTAATAGATATTGCATTGATCAGGGTATACAATGGCATACTATACCTCCGAGATCTCCACATTTTGGTGGGCTTTGGGAGGCTGCTGTTAAAACGGCAAAATATCATATAAAGCGTACAATTGGTTATAACTCCTGCACCAACGAATAGTTAAGTACGTTAATCGTGCAAATTGAAGCTTGTATGAATTCTCGGCCGTTGTCACCTATGTCTAGTGACCCAACCGATTTAAATTGTTTAACTCCTGGTCATTTACTGATAGGTCATCCATTAGTATCATTTCCAGATCCATCATTGGAACATTTAAAATTCGATCGCTTGGAAAAATACCAAAAAATACAATTTATGCTACAACAATTCTGGCGTCGCTGGTCCAAAGAATATTTAAATGAACTGCAACGACGTTACAAATGGTCTATTGGACAACCAAATATCAAGATTGGTACTTTAGTTTTGTTACAGGAAGAAAACCTTCCACCTTTGTGCTAGAAATTGGGTAGAATCACTGATGTTTTCTATGGAACAGACGGTATAATAAGAGTTGTGAACGTTCAAACTGCTTCAGGAACTTACAAAAGAGCTATTAATCGTATTTGTCCAATACCCACTGAAAACATTGATAATTTGAAATAATATGTTATCAACCACCGTAGAATAGTCATTAAATTTATTAAATTTCTGAATTAATCGCTGAAGTTTCAGGTTGCGTCTTTCTAAAATATATATGACTAGATAATTGATTGTTTGGATTTTTCATCAAGTGATACACAATAATTAAATTTAGTAATTTCAGTTTAAATTAAATACTGATTACCTATATGAGCAATATTATATGTAGGCACTATGTCAAGTTAATATTTGCATTTACTTTCAAATGTATTATTTATTCATAATTTTTTTTGTTAATTTACATATATAATGAAATTTTTAATTTTATAATAACTACTTTTTGTCGAAAAGCATGCTGTTTCAAGGAGGCGGGTATGTTTATTTTATAAAACTACTTTGTAATAAGTCTAACTTTATCAATTTTCACATTGACAACACTTAACATTTAAATAATTCAAATCAAGAAAGCTTTTTCTTGATTTTTGTTTTTTCATTCGTTTGCTCGCTTTTCCATGAAGCACATGCTTTAAATTTAAATGAGCATTAACATAATAAATTAATTAATTTTTAAACATAAATAGTAATTTATTTAATTAATAAAAGAAAATATATTATAAATATATTAGTAATTTTAAATAAATAATTCTTCGCTAATAAATAAATAATAATAATTCCTCAAGTGAATTTTTGGAAGAATTTCTTTAATAAAATTAATATTCTTTGATTTAAAGATGGGTTGGCCGATGAATTCTGCACTCCAAAAACAACTCTCCATTCGAACTCGGTACCTCCCGGTCCAACTGCTGCATCTTTAACCACTGCGCCACCTGGGCGGCTACATTGTTTCTAATTCTTAGCTAAATATGTAATTCTTATCAGATGTTCTAAGTGACGTTACGTTGCACGTTCGGATCCTTGATATTGTGTCAATGTATGCTATATCCGAGATAAGTGTTGCTAGGTTTGACATTTTTAACTGTTTCAATTAAATATAACGTAAAATAATTTTTATAAACCCTAAATTACTTTAATTTTAGAATGAAGTTAGTTATATAGCAATTTTATGTAACACTACCTAAATTTATACAAATCCCAACAAAATTTTAATTATAAACCAAAAACAAGTCCGAATTATTACACCTACAAGTGTTATAACGTATTGTTTTTTAATTATAATTTATTGGTTTTTCACATCCAACACCACAAAAAGTATATTATTAGCATAACAACAAAAGGGTCAATATTGAATAAATAAAATTGTTTAACCTACATAAAAATATCAAGCATAAAACCTAACCCAACCATTAAATTATGATGATACTTTGCTAAAAAGTTGCTATTTTATTTCTTATCTTGACAAGTATTAAAAACATATTTTGTTTTAAATTTAATATTCTAATTATGTCTGACCGATTTTTCCTCTTATTTTATGGTTCAAAGATGAAAATAATATAATATATATTGAAAATCCTCTTTTTGTAACATATTTTCCTAAAAGATTTAAAATTTTACATATCTACATACATTTATACCGAGTATATGTACATACATATATCTTTTATATGAAACTGGCTTTTAGATTATGTTCCCAATAATCAAAAACGAATTTTATGTGAAAAACATGCATATAGTCTACAGTATGTTGTGACGTTATTACAAATCTATAGCTTATCATACAATAACACGAGGACCATAAATATGAGTATTATGTTACTTAATAAAAAAAACTACGAAATCTATTAATATTCACACTCTGCACAAATTCCAAAATTTTACAATTTTACGTACACACATACATAGATAGATACACCTCATGCTTGTGTATACGTTGAGTGTCGATTAAACCATCTTTAGTGAAATCATCTCAAAGTAAAATTGAAAATAGAAAATCTGAATAAAAATCATCAACCACATCTTTACCTACATACATAATATGAAAATGTCAATGTTATCATTAGGAGAGAATTACCTTGGGTAAATATGATTAAAATCTATCTAAATTTTATTTGTACAATCGGTAAAATTTTTGATCGTCTCCTTTTTCGCAAACCCCAAGCAGCTCTAGATAGTAGATATTCAATAAAAAATTATATCAAATATTCAGTATTTTATTAGTGTATGGTGTATACATAATAAAATAAGGTTTGAACTGTAATAAAATTTCCATTTTCGTTTATGTTCCAAGAGGAATTTTAATTGATTTTCAGTTTTGGAAAATGTTTCTTTTGTTTTTTTTTTCTATTTTGGTTTGTAAAAATTTTCCATTTACCATTTTATACGAGCACAACTACTTTTACTGTGCTTTGTATATTTATGATGCTGATGGCTAAATAAAAGCATATATGGTATGTATGAATGGTGAAGTGGGCTATATATGTATGTAGTGTGTATATTAAACAGAATTTAATTTAGTTTTTTGTTAGAGATGGTATTTGGTTAGATTGTGTAGTTAACTTTATTTTAAATTTAATGTGTGATTTACTGCTTTTGTAAATCTAACCTATAGTTTAGTCTATCTGCTAACTTTTGTTAGTCTATATTAAATTTACACTATAACACTTTATGGATGAAAAGAGTATTATTATTGAAGCAATTTCAATTTAAATCTAGGCGAGGCGTTACTGCGAGTGGTGCGTAGTCAATGATTTAGTAATATATTAGGGTATATAATGGTGATTTTATAGAGCTACATTTATTTATGTATATTATATTATTTATGTACAATAATTTTGTCAACTGCACATCTCATTTTGAGCTTATTAGTTCATTCATTATGAGAATATGCAGTTGGTTAAAAAAAAATTATAAAATATTTATACATATGGAATTTGCAAAATTGTACGCATGCAAAATCCGCCTGCACACACCAACCAATCACTAGTTATGTTTGGTACGTCACAGCTCAAGCACACTTTCTGGTACACATCACCATTTTCTTTAAAATGTCATGACATGATGAAACATCTCTCAGATCGTGTGGATGATCATAATAATGATGGACATGGTATGATGATCTAGCAAACCGCAAAAAATAATTCAAAGTTTTAATTAAAAAATTAATTTTTTATTTTTTGGTGAAAAAAAAAACATCCACCTGACAAGAAAGTCATGGCATGGAATGACCAAAGTTACACAAGTTTAAATCATAATAAAACAAAGTAATATATTTTTAATATCAATGCAACCGGCTTTATTGGATATAATATTTTATGACACTAATGTTTAAATATGATTATGGCTGCCACGGCTGGCGCGTACAAAGCGCAATCTGGAACACCAATTTTCACAAACTTTTCGCAGCATTTGCGACCGTATTCCGCCAATAACTCTTCGAATGTTGATTTCCAGGTGTTCAGTTGTCTGTGGTTTATCGACTGACCTTACATAGTCCCAAAGAAAAAAATCCAATGGGGTTAAATCATACGATCTTGGTGGTCAATTAATTGGATCATGACGCGAAATTATTCTTTCATCAAAAGTTTGTTTGAGTAAATCAATTATAGCGCGAGCGGAATATAAGATTAATGCCAGTTAAGGTACGAAACATTTCTATCATGCCCCTATACCTCTCATCATTGATCGTAACATTCAGACCATCATCGTTTTTGAAAACATATGGGCTCTGCCAGCACATAAAGCGCACCAAAAAGGAATTTTTTAGTGATGTAATGGTGTTTTGACAAAATCTTGTGTATTATCCTCACTCCAAATGCGACAATTCTGCTTATTACGTATCCATTCAACCAAAAATGGGCTTAATCGAAGAACAAAATTTTGAATGAAAATTCAACATCAATATCAATTTGTGCTTCAGTCCATTCGCCGAATTGGCGGCGCACGAGATGGTCGTTTGGCTTTAATGCCTAGACAAGTTGAATCTTAAAGGCATTTAAGCCAAGATCCTTTCGTTCATAATCCTTCCATAAAGTGGTAGGACATAATCCGAGAACGACGATGAATTGATTGATTCGGATCTTCTTCAATGCTTTCCTGTACAGCTGCTACAGCTTCTTCGGTGCGCATCGTTCGGTGTCACACAGCATGCACATTATGATTAAGATTAAACGTGGTCCGAAAACGATCTATTGTTATTCGAATTGGCCACGATAAGTTTCACGAACAGAATCATTATTTTTATAAAAATTTCAACAATTTGCAAATGTTGCTGTGATATAAGTCTATACATAATGAAATGTCACACCAAACTAAACAAAAAGCTACTGTCAGCTGATAAATGAAAAAAGCAGCGTGTAAACTCCAATGGCGCGCAAATATAGAGCAATGATCATTGAATTTTTAATGAGCCGAATGTGGTTTCAATATGATGGCGCAACGGATCAGACAGGAGGCCAAACCATCGATTTATTGAGACAAAATTTTAATGAGAACCTCATATCAAGAAAAGGATCCGTGAATTGGCCTTCAAGATCTCTTCAAGAATCACTTGTTTATATAGATAAACCACAATCGATTCTTGTATTAGAAGACAATAAAGCACGCGTAATTAACGGAATATCGACCGAAATAGTGCTGGAGAGATTGAAGGAGTGCTGGAAAATTAGAAACATAGAGAATGGATCATCTAAGAGTTAGTCGCAGGCAACATTTAAAAGAAATTATTACAACTAAAATTTTTGATTATTAAATCCGGAAGGTCTTATTATAGAACCCTTTACATGATAAGATAAAGAAATGTAGAATATTAAGACTTTTGTGAAGATAGCCTGAAATTTCAGCCCCGAAAATAAAAAAATATGCGTATGGCAATACTATTTAATTCCGTTTATACTATAACGACATTTTATTGTAATAGATGCCAAAAGTTAATAAAAAAAAACTTTAAAACTTTTTTATAAAATTTCAGAAATTGTGATAAAAGTGTTCATACAAAATTTTAAAGAGATTATAAGTCCCTAAAAATATGTAAATTATTCTAAACCACTAAATAAATGACAATTAACCCAAAAATTTACTATACTAAGATCGAATATAATTTTAGAAAATAATATGTCATAATAAATATAATTTATACATATAATTATAAAAATGTGAACCGATAGTTGGGCCAACGAATAGTTCCTCAGTTCAATGGAATATATCTCAATTCCTAGACATAGAAAAATTCTTAAAAATGGACTACATCTCGATTCTTAAACATAGAAAAATTCTTATAAAACATAACTAACATTGCATGCTCAAAACTAATTATTTTATGTTTATATTAGTCACTATAGCCATTATTTAAAGTAGTTTAGTTATAGTGGCAGTCCATTTTCTGGGCGTATATGAAGCTATCATAAGCAAAAAGTGTCATGATGATTGAGATTAGTATTGTCATCGTTTTTTTATGGGATGAATCCTGGGCTAATTTCACATACATAATATTATACCTCTTTGTATTGCAAAATGTATGAGAACGATTGATTGTTATTCGCAAAAACTGATATTCATGATACACATTTTCTTGCTTACAAATTAATCCTATATAGAATATTAATTTCTGATGCTTAAATCTAAACACATACAGTAGAAAGTCGATAATTTTATTACAGCAACTGACTAAGTTGGACACTATCAATTCCGTTAAAATTGAAAATCGACTGTTCTGGTTTAACACTATCAGCAAATTATAATAATTTATTTTTTTTTTCCAGTTTTTACAGGCCATTGTTGGCCAATACCATGTCAACAATCTGACTCCAACAGTTTCGATCACGAGTCAGATCTTCATACTGTTGCAAGCAACCTGAAGTTGCCAGATCACTCTCTACGCCGTGGAGCCGTCGCCGCCGACAGTGACCTCTTCACCTACCGAAAGGTGGTTCTTCCTTTAAAGATCGCTGTATCATTCGGCTCGGATCAGCACGCAGAACGTGTCCGAGCCAGTGTACTCGCCGTCCTTTGATTCCATGCACGATATCAGAAATTTGCATTAAATTCCTGTTCCGTGATTGAATAGAACTCGGTATGTGCCATCAACGTCACGTTTTGGGCCATATATCACACGCATGATTCTTTTCTCGAATGTTAGAAGCCATCTTTCGTACTCATCCGTCAAAGTCCAACTCTCACATCCATACATGACAACGGGTCTGAAAAACACTCTGTACAGTTTCAGCTTATCCTTATTTGCAAGATATTTTGATTTGAGAAGTGGACGTAGAGAATACAAAGCCCGATTGCCAGCGGCAGGGCCAACCTTGATATCCTCTCCCACACTATTATCGTGAGAAATGAGAGATCCAAGATACTTGAATCTCATCACTCCTTCAAACGTGTGGTTTCCACTACTGAAATCACTTGCGTCTTGGTCTCGAAAACCAGAGATCAGATATTTGGTTTTGGACTCGTTGATTTTGACTTGAGACCAACGGAACCTGAAAATTGTTCCAGTGGATCAAGTATCTCTTTCACTCCGTTGCCATTTAATCCAATCACACAGATATCATCTGCATATGCAAGAAGTTGATTGGATTGTCGGAATAAGATGTTGTCCTGAGGTGTTTCACTTTTACGAAGGATGTATTCCAACATGAAATTATAATAATTTATATCACGATAAATTATTATCATGAAATTATGACGAAATGTTAGGTTTTAACAGAACCTATGCACACATACAATTGTATTCACACATACAATTGTATTATGGAAGGTGTAGATGACTGTTTAAACTGACCGAGACAACGATATACGAACTATTTTTTCATTCGACTTGCAAATGGTTCCAGACGTTCAACAACCTCTCAAGACAAGTGTATTATTTTGTATTTGTGATAAATAAGTAAATTGACCCGACACTGAACTTATTTCGTTTTATGATAAGAATTCAGAATAATTGAGTTAAACAGTATAAAAAACTAATTGATTTACTGTATTTATGTATATGAGAATTTTGAGGCAATAGAATAATGACCTACTCAGAAAAGTGTCTAAGTTAATGAGGTGTTTTTGTATTAAAAAATAAATATTTATTATTGGAAACCTCGTCAAAGTTAATTAGTTGTATTAATAGGTGTCAAATTAACAAATGTTCATTATTGATTCTGTGGAATATTTAAGAATAAGTTTGAATAGTTACTCTTCAATCTTCATACAACATATTTGACAAAGAAGGAGAAACCATTTTTATAAAAATATAAAATCTTACTTCAACGAATAAAATTTGGGTACAATTTTTTCTACAGATACCACTTAACCGTTCAAGATGGTGAATTTAATGGCCTTTACTTCAATTACATGAACATGAATATTAACCTCTGGTATTATAGGCCCATAATGGCCCTTAAACATTATGAATCATAATCGTACTTCAACGAATACAATTTTTGGACAATTTATTCCTGAGTTGGGAATACCACTTATGATTATTAGTTGGTTTCTTCATCCAATAGGCATAATGTTCTATATAGTGACATTTTATAGTGGCATTTTAAAAGTTTTGTGCCATAATCGTATATCATCAACGAATAAATTTTATAAACAATTTAACCTTGAGATTGTAAAAGCCACTTATGTTTATTAGACGGAGATTTAATGGCATATTTGATGTATTATTCAAACTTAAGTTCAAATTTCTTAAAACAGTTTGTATTATAATCGTACTTCAATAAATAAAATTTAGGAACAATTTTTCGTTTGGGTTTCAAATCAAAACAGCACTTAAGCTTGTAAGATGGAAAATTAAATGGAATATGTGTTGCATTATCCGAATTTGAGTCCAAATCTCTGAACCCATATCTTCAAATATTTGAGTAACAATCGTATTTCAACAAATAAATTTTATGGATAGTTTATTTGAAGGATTGAGGAATATCTGTGCTTGTACTTCTTCTATCATATCATAACATTATGGAATTATAAATCAGACCATAATTTCTCATACACCAAAACAAAATGGAATGGTTGAGATCATGAATCGAACAATATTTGAACTAGAAAAGTATATGCTACTTGAAGCTGTACTGAAATAATTTTGTTGGGCGGAATCAGTGAATACAGATATTTATTTACTAATCAGGTCAATATGAAAAGAAATGATGAAGATACCAGAAGGAATTTGGACAAACTCGAAGTTTAATTATAATCAATTAAGAATTTTGTAAAGATGGGCAATGTTCAAAATCTTTGAGACCAAAATGAAATTCATAATTTTAAGAAAGATTATTGGGTAGCGCCGAAAATTCTAAAGGATTCAGATTATTAAAGAGAAACTTAAGTTTATGTTCGTGATTCTTGCACACTTACATGAGGTAATTTTTTAGACATATGAAATGTCATTTTTTATAACCAACACGCCATTATTATCAAATCTAATTTTAACTAAAGCACCATCTATTAAGAAGTCTTCTTACTATTTTACAAATAAAATTTAACTTCGACTATATACTGAATTGACATTCAAAATTTTTTCTTTTAGATTATAATTATTTACAAGGTAATTTCGTTGAAAATGACCTTAGTTAGCAGAGATGAAAAATTGTTAATGACCAAACCGACAACCTTTTACAAATTGTTTCATGATGTGGTAAATGCTGTTCAAATAAAGCAGATAATATTAGTATATCGTCTCAATCATAAACAACCATTCTAGTTTGAATTACACATTATTTGCTAAACATATTTTGCTGCATTCCTAAGTCCCAATGTAATTAAAAAAAACTCGAACAACCGAAAAGATGTTACGGTTGCTGTTTTCTAATTGTCAAATGGAATCACTTCTGATGATATGCTTCTGCTCAATATAATGTAGTAAATATGCCGTTACCAGAAAGTTAAAATTTGAAGTCCTGGAAATGAGATACTGGTTATCAATCTGGAATGGTTACATCTTTTTATGTGCTACAACCCCTTTAAGGTCCTCATTGTCCGCTTTCTTTTCGTACTAAGTTTAATTTCTATTCTCTGCATATTCTCAAAATAATCGTGGTAAATAAGAAACCTTAACTTTTTGGACAAAGTGATTATTTTTAACTTAAAGCACAAATAATGACTATACAGATAAACAAATTTTATGGAGAAACGATGTATATAAACCGAGACACAATTAATTTGCAGGGGAAAATAATGTACCCTGAACGAAAGGCTATATATGAATTGATTGAATTTTAATGTCTCTTTTCTTCCTTAGCATTATGATTACAATAAATAAAATTCAATAAAATCTATAAAACCAATTTCAAATACATACATGAAACAGAATAAATCTTTTGTTTGTATGTAACATTTTGTATAAAATATTATTAACACATTTACGGCCGTGACACTCACGACAGGATTATGAATTTCTTTCATTTTGATGCAGTGCTTAACACTTCAGGTGGATCACAAGCATACAAAAATTAAATATAAGAAAGTTAATATTTTGTTAACACTTACATGGTCGTGAAGATAGTATTTTCTCTATTTTCAGTTTTATAATATTTTTTTTTCAACTGTAGCGGTAAGCGTGTTAATGCGATATTGTTTATGTATAATGAAATTAATATAAAAACTTGTTTAGAAGGAATAAATGTATTTGTGTGTATAATTTTTGTGTTTTTATTATATAAGCTGTAAGCGGAGGTTTGTAGTGTGTATATTTTCATACACATATTAAAAGAGGTTTTGGCTATAAGCATTCATGAATGAAAAATTCGGTTGTAAATTTATTACATGGAAACAGAAACGTAAAATAATGACTCACTAGCTAAAAATTATGAAATTATTTGAATAATTTTCGAAACTCTATTGGATCTTCTAACTTAATGCAACGATATTTTGTTATTTTTCATTTCATACGTAGATGATTATATACTTATAATTATAAAATGCTATGTTAGTGCATATATATAGCATACGAAATGTGTCCATCGATGATATAATAAGAATTAGATTAATGAGTTGTCCTTTTTCCATATTCTAAACACTTACACTTTGTTCCAAGTAACGAAAATAATGAATGTATAAAAGATTGTAAATTCGTTATGAAATGTTGTATATAATTTATATTTACATATGTATATACGAGTATGTATAGAACTGAAAAAAATCCAATTGACAGTCAAATGAAAATTGAAAATTCAACTGACAAAAATTTTAAAATTTTTCATGCATTCGTTTTAGATATTTTTATACCCAATTTTTATTATAGGAATGTGTGGGTTAGTATACGAAATATATCAATCATCAAAATCAATAATTTATTGAATATCGATTTATTATTTTTTCGATATTATTTTTTAAAATAAATTAAGATAATGAAAAAGCGTATAAGGAAGTGAAATATCTAACAGATGATCACCTACCTTGCTCATCGTCAAAACTTAATAAAGGTAATATAAGTGATGAACATCACATAAATTAATAACAAACAGTGTTGTTAATTTCATACATTCTAATTCCTATTTACAGAGTGGATACTAAAATTGCATTGTATTTAAACGAGTAAGGGATTTTTCATTTATCTATTTTTGTAAAACAGAAATTTTATAATTATAAGACTCAAATATGTGTCCAACTCGTATAAGGTGCTTAGTAATTAAACATAAAATTTATGATCATATTCGAATAGTAATACGGTTTTCAAAATGATTTCAGCGTTAATGGAATATAATAATGGTAAATCTATTAGTAACAATTATATAATTTACAAACTAGATAATTTAAAACGTTGTTTCGCGATAAAGAAGAATACAATTAAGAAAGAACAGAACCATTGTCATATGTTTCGATTAGACAGACTTAGTAAATTATATAGAGATCATTAATGAGAAAGACGAATCCGGAACACAAAATTGAAAACGCTACTCCCAATTAGCATATTGAATCCTTATTTTTAATTTACTTATCATTCGTATTGTAAAATCAATTGGATTTAACAGTTATTAAAAATTTGTTTTGGTTTACGTTTTCTATTAGAAAGTATAAATATATGCAATTGAATGTTTCATTTTAATTGTCACTTATTCGTAACTTCACAGTGATACAAATTCACGACAATTTTTAAATTTTTTTAAAATCCAGTTTTACAAATTATTTTATTTGAGTTATAATATATTTATTGTTACAATGGATAGTAGTTCTATTGGTGAGTTAATCAGTTTTACGTTGTTTTATGAAGATTCAACTTAACTTTTACTTATTGTTTATCTTAGAACAATCATATTTTCCTAAAAAAAAACGTGTCAAATGTATTGTTCCAACATGTGGCAACAGGGCAAACCATTGTGAGTTCAGATTTTTCAAATTTCCAACAGATCCAGCTCGAGCACATATATGGGTAACGTCTTTAGGGCTTGTACAAAACAAAATACAAACTAAAAATAACTTTGTATGTCAACAACATTTCTCTGAGGAGTTTGTCGGTGTACATCAATTAACTCGTAATGCGATTCCACAGTTAAATATAGGTCCTACAACACAAGTGGCAGTATCTGCTGTTCAAAATTTTGATACGATATCGGCTAATCAACTAGATATAAATATGGCTCAGTCTAGTTCTATCAGTGCTCCTCTTAAACAATTTTTATCTGTTGGAACTCAAACCGATAATGATTTACTTGACAAGGACGAACAGTTTTTACAACTAATTAATACAATAAATTGTGTTCATTGTCAAGTAAGTTGTAGTGTAGACAATTGTGTAAGTTGTAAAACAACAACCAAAAAACAAGAAGTGCAAAATAATAAATTACGTATAGTTCAACGGAACATAAAACTTTTAAAATTAAAAATTAAAAAGATAAAACGTAATTTTCTGTTATTAAAAAAAAATACACAACAAATAAACTAACAACCATCGATAACGCCATTGACCTACTATCAAATGTCAATAATACGAGCAAAAATGTATCTAAGCTGTTACTCAAAGAGGATTATTTTTATAACAATAATGACAAAATATTTGCACAATGTTTTTATTATAAATCCGCAGCTACATATAAATATTTGCGGAAGACTCTCTCACTTAAATTGCCATCAATATCATCACTGCATAATTGGTCACCCATTCAGTTTATACCACCTGGGGCTAACGAAATAATTATGTCACAATTTAAAACTATTTTCACAAAACTACCACAAGAGTCAAAATTGTGTATTTTAAGTTTTGATGAAATCAAAATCAAAAAAGACCTGACTCTCAACGTGTTAACGGTTAAAATCGACGGTTTTTGTGATGATGGAGCTTTAAGAAAACAACAATGTGCTACTTCAGCTCTTTTTTTTTTAATAAAATCTTTAATTGGTGGATGGAAACAGGCACTCGGATATATGTTACTGAATGAATCGATGAATGATAAAGATTTAGCAGACGCAATCAGAAAATATATTATTATATGTGAAGAGAAACTTGGAGTTAATGTCGTAATGGTTACTTGTGACCAAGCAACAACAAATATTGCGGCTTATAAGATTCTTGGTGTTTTACCAGATAAGCCATACTTCATGGAAAATAACAAAATAATATTTGCGCAATACGATCCACCTCATTTAATCAAATCGGCTCGAAATGCCATGTTAGGTAATCAAATTAAACATGTAGATCAAGGTGTAACCGACAGCAATACTATTCGTCTCATTTATGAAAAAGAAAAACACCAAAAAGTGAAAATGATGCATAAATTAACCAATGCACATATACATCCAAACAATTTTCAAAAAATGAACGTAAAACTAGCTGCTCAATTGTTAAGTAATACTGTTGCATGTGCTATAAGAACAACACTAACGGTAAATTTCATCATATGATATAATTAATTAAAATTTGCTTACTAAACTTTCTTCAAAATTATTAATTGTTCATTCATTTTTAAATCTCGAATTGGTTTATTTAATGAGTACATATGTAAATGTGTAATTTTTTTCGTAATTTTTTACTAATTTTCTGCTTTACAGGTTTCCCCAGAAACTTTTGGATCCTTCGTCCAAAATGCAATTCCAACAGCTAATCTAATAGAAAAATTTAACAATATATTTGACTGTCTCAATTCTCGTCATTTTTCATCAAAATCACCGTATGAACAACCTCTACGTCCAAACAACAAAATATATTGTTATCTTGAGCAGTCCCTTGAATTTTTAAAAAATTTAAAAGTGGTATCGCCGAATGAAAATTATTTTAAATTTATTAAAGGTTTTCAAATTACAATCAAGGCGCAATTAATGTTAATGGATTATGTTTCAGAGCAATATGCAATTGAGTTCCTATTGACGGGGAAAACAAACAAAGACGCGTTAGAAAATTTTTTTTCTATTCTTCGTGGTAAAGGTGGTTACAATTTCACGCCAACTTCTCATGATATTGGGATCCATTTTGCTAATATTTTGAGTATGAAAATATTGTTTAATTCGCCGGCATCAAATTGTATTCCAGACGAATGTGATAGTTTGGATATAAATTGGAATATTTTTCGTGACGATTACAAAAAAAGTCTAAAAGGATCATACATTGAAGAAAATGATAACGTTGACATTATATATAGCTTGGATAATTCTAATAATCAACTTAAAAATAATGCGACAGTTTATTTTGCAGGATATTGTGCCTATAAATCAGTAAACTGTAAAAATTGTACTGAGAAGTTATTGAAAAATGAAGAAGCAACCATTTCTAAATCGGAACAATTTTTACATGAAAAAAATTATAAGAAAGATATTAGCAATAATGGTGCATTAAAGGCACCAAATGATGAATATATTAAAATAACACAGTGTGTTATAGAAATATTTGAAATAAATTATAAATCAGAATGTCATTTACCAAATATCTGTGCAAAAATAACCGAGAAAAGTATGATAAGGATTGATATGTTGCATCCAATGTTTCTAGCAGATATGAACGGGGAATGTGTAGGCCACTTAAAAAAACTCATTTCATTTATGATTTTAGTTTTAATAAGAAAGAACTGTAAATGGTCTTCTGGCAGTAAAGAATTTGACAAGCCGAAAAAACGGCAAAAGAAATCAATTTCTCAATTAAAAATTTTAAATGGTTAAATAAAACTAAATTTTTGAAATTAGATTTTATGTGTTTTACAATTATACAATTCGTTGTAATCTAACCAAAATTTTAATTATAATATGTCAACTTTAACTCAGGTTAGTCTAAATAAATTAAGAGAGCTTTATAAGCTATTGTTGATCTGACTTTATCAACCATATTAATCTTTATTGATTAGATTTCCATTTGGCTTCTATAAAAAATTCTTAAGTTCCTAATTTTATTCATAAGATATCTATACCTAGAAAAAGTACACACATATGAATGTATCAAATTTTATGGACCTATGTTTAATAAAATGCGATGAATTGTATGAGTATAATATGTCGAAATCTCATATTTTACTATTAAAATATATAAACTGATCATAAAATTTAACGCAATTTTTAATAATATACAATTAGTTAATTTTATACACTTAATAACTCCATCTAATTCAATCGTATTTGTGAAAAGGGTTCAATATATGCTAATTGGGAGTAGCGTTTTCAATTTTGTGTTCCGGATTCGTCTTTCTCATTAATGATCTCTATATAATTTACTAAGTCTGTCTAATCGAAACATATGACAATGGTTCTGTTCTTTCTTAATTGTATTCTTCTTTATCGCGAAACAACGTTTTAAATTATCTAGTTTGTAAATTATATAATTGTTACTAATAGATTTACCATTATTATATTCCATTAACGCTGAAATCATTTTGAAAACCGTATTACTATTCGAATATGATCATAAATTTTATGTTTAATTACTAAGCACCTTATACGAGTTGGACACATATTTGAGTCTTATAATTATAAAATTTCTGTTTTACAAAAATAGATAAATGAAAAATCCCTTACTCGTTTAAATACAATGCAATTTTAGTATCCACTCTGTAAATAGGAATTAGAATGTATGAAATTAACAACACTGTTTGTTATTAATTTATGTGATGTTCATCACTTATATTACCTTTATTAAGTTTTGACGATGAGCAAGGTAGGTGATCATCTGTTAGATATTTCACTTCCTTATACGCTTTTTCATTATCTTAATTTATTTTAAAAAATAATATCGAAAAAATAATAAATCGATATTCAATAAATTATTGATTTTGATGATTGATATATTTCGTATACTAACCCACACATTCCTATAATAAAAATTGGGTATAAAAATATCTAAAACGAATGCATGAAAAATTTTAAAATTTTTGTCAGTTGAATTATCAATTTTCATTTGACTGTCAATTGGGTTTTTTTCAGTTCTATACATACTCGTATATACATATGTAAATATAAATTATATACAACATTTCATAACGAATTTACAATCTTTTATACATTCATTATTTTCGTTACTTGGAACAAAGTGTAAGTGTTTAGAATATGGAAAAAGGACAACTCATTAATCTAATTCTTATTATATCATCGATGGACACATTTCGTATGCTATATATATGCACTAACATAGCATTTTATAATTATAAGTATATAATCATCTACGTATGAAATGAAAAATAACAAAATATCGTTGCATTAAGTTAGAAGATCCAATAGAGTTTCGAAAATTATTCAAATAATTTCATAATTTTTAGCTAGTGAGTCATTATTTTACGTTTCTGTTTCCATGTAATAAATTTACAACCGAATTTTTCATTCATGAATGCTTATAGCCAAAACCTCTTTTAATATGTGTATGAAAATATACACACTACAAACCTCCGCTTACAGCTTATATAATAAAAACACAAAAATTATACACACAAATACATTTATTCCTTCTAAACAAGTTTTTATATTAATTTCATTATACATAAACAATATCGCATTAACACGCTTACCGCTACAGTTGAAAAAAAAAATATTATAAAACTGAAAATAGAGAAAATACTATCTTCACGACCATGTAAGTGTTAACAAAATATTAACTTTCTTATATTTAATTTTTGTATGCTTGTGATCCACCTGAAGTGTTAAGCACTGCATCAAAATGAAAGAAATTCATAATCCTGTCGTGAGTGTCACGGCCGTAAATGTGTTAATAATATTTTATACAAAATGTTACATACAAACAAAAGATTTATTCTGTTTCATGTATGTATTTGAAATTGGTTTTATAGATTTTATTGAATTTTATTTATTGTAATCATAATGCTAAGGAAGAAAAGAGACATTAAAATTCAATCAATTCATATATAGCCTTTCGTTCAGGGTACATTATTTTCCCCTGCAAATTAATTGTGTCTCGGTTTATATACATCGTTTCTCCATAAAATTTGTTTATCTGTATAGTCATTATTTGTGCTTAAAGATTAAAATTGATTGAAATTTAACCGTCGAAATTTTTTAATCCTTTAATATAGATGGCACTACGAATATTGTTGTTATTTGAAAACAGATGGAACTGCGAATGGTGTTGTCTTCGTTTTTTACATTTAAAATCACAACCATAGATTATAAAGGGTGTTTTTTTAAGAGGTTGCCGATTTTTTTTTTGAATAAAACACATATAAAATTATGAAATGACCAACATTTTTTTTTATTTGGTAGATAATTTTTTGGCATTTAACATTTAAACACAATTTCTGGCATATGGCTACCACGACTATTTTTCACAAATGTCATTCTGGAGGTCCAATTTTCCAGCACTTTTTCAAGCATTTGAGGGCGTATGTCAGCAATGACACGTTGAATATTGGTTTCCAAAGCGTCAATCGATTGAGGTTTATCCACATAAACCAATGACTTCACGTATCCCCACAAAAAGTAATCGAGTGGCGTCAAATCGCACGAACGCGGAGGCCAATTCACCGGACCATTTCTCGAAATAATGTTGTCGTTGAAAGTTTCTTTCAATAAGTCGATTGTTTCACGTGCTGTATGGCAAGTGGCACCATCTTGTTGAAACCACATTTCATCCATATCCATATCTTCAAGATTTGACAACAAAAACTCATTTAACATGGTTCTGTATCGATTTCCATTCACGGTAACGCGTCGTCCTTCCTCATTTTTAAAGAAATATGGACCGATGATCCCACCAGCCCATAGACCGCACCAAACAGTACATTTATCAGGATGCATTGGTAATTCTTGGACGGCGTGTGGATTATCTTTGCTCCAAATGCGACAATTTTGTTTGTTGACGTATCCATTTAACCAAAAATGCGCCTCATCACTGAAGAGAATTTTACGGTAAAAAAATGGATCTTCGTTCAATTGATTTAACGACCAATCACTGAATTCACGGCGCAAACGATGGTCGTGTGGCTTTAATTCTTGCACCAATTGAATTTTGTATGGCACCAAACCCAAATCTTTACGTAAAATTTTCCATAAAGTCAGAGTGAATGTAGACCGAAATTTGGTAATTACGTTCTTTATGGTGGTCTCTGACGGACGATTATGTGCACCATAAAATTCACGAAGTGCTCTATAAACATTTTTAATTGAACACTGATTTTGAAAATAAATTTCCACGATTTGAAAACGTTGTTCTGGAGTTAACCTATTCATAATGATTTGCCAAACAATACTGAGTAGAAATGCCACTTTGAGCTGTCAAAACAACTGTCATAAAATAAAACGACATCTATCGGAAAAACAAACCTCCTAAAAAAACACCCATTTTATAATAACTAAAATAATTACATATAATTATTTAATTATTATGACACTCAAAAATGTAAAAATAATAGTTCTGACACGACGATAAATAACTGATTTAAAAACAAGAAGCAATTGGTGATGAGCAGGACAGTTTTAAAACTGATTTTAGCCAGTTTGGATCATGTTGTGAATTTCCCCGGTAACAGTATGAAGGCATAGCGTTAGAAGCATACCATGTAACAGTGCTTTGGCACCAAAACAAATGTATGAAAAAAAACCAAATTTTTCGTTAGAATTTGTATTAATTGACTTAACTGAAATGGGATCCGTTTATAATGCTGTGTTTCAAAATGTCGCGTTATAAAATGATTTGGTTGTAAAGGTTATTTATTAATTGGCACTCCACTTTTATCACTTAAATTAAATATTGAGCAACTCAATAATTTGAATACGTATTTCGGTTTGTAAATGTTAAGATGTGTGATTTTTACTGTTGTTTTGGAGGTTTAGTTTTTCTTTTCAATAATTTGCGTTTTAAGAATAAATTATTGTGCAAATTAAATTAAAAAGTGTTTATTATAATAATATATGTTCAGTTTGAGACTTGATCTCATTGAATATGTGGAGTAAACTTACAACGATACGACAAAATGTAAGATAGTTGTTAATACATAAAAGATCACTATTTTTCACTATTTTTTACATAGCAATTCTTAAAACATGTTTATATTGTAGCCAAATCTTGAGAAACTAATATTGACATATGCTTAATATAAAGAAAGTTTTATACATGTAAAACAAAGGTAATATTTTAAGAAACAGTCAGGCAAGAAATTGGTAGGTTAAAAATTTGTTATTGGGGGGTTAACGTTAAACCGATAAAGGAATAACTTATAAACTTGCCAAAACATAATTAACTGAGGTACGAGGCACAACATGAAATGGTAAAGGTATCTTTAAAAAATACGGTCATTCAATACGTCCTTAGAATCAGTAAGAAAAAAACAAAATTTTGACAAAACTCGATTTTATTATTCAACATAGTTGCCTTCGAGGGAGATGCAACGAGTATAGCGATTTTCCAACTTTTCGATACCACTTTTACAGTACGATTTCTCTTTCTCGTCAAAATCGGCCTCAGTTTCAGCGATTTCTTCATCATTGGACCTACATTTCTTTCTAGCAAGCGTTCTTTTGAGATCTGAAAACAGCAAAAAGTTACTGGGACTAAATTTGAAGAACATGGTGGGTGGGTAAGCAATTCGAAAGCTAATTCATTCGGTTCTGCCATCGTTTTCATCAATCTGTAACACGGTGCATTGTCTTGGTGAAACAACACTTTTTTCTTTTGCAAATGTGGCCGTTGCTATACGATTTCAGTCTTCAATCGATCCAAAAGTGCACACACTGAAAAAAATTTAACCTAAATTTAATGTTTTTGTAATTATTATTAATGAATTTCTAACTTGATCTGGACCCTACGTTTTTCTTCCCTTAATTTAATGAAGGCATATATAACATTAATGTTTATTTACAGATATAAGATTAAGTCACATAGCACCATAATTTAAAGAGTATTCGGCTTTATTTTTAAGCATATGGTACTCATTTTTAAACTTAAGATACATTGAATTTAAAGTCGAAAGTCATATACATTTGGATCGTTAAATTAAATTCATAGAAATATTTCTTTGAATTTAGGCATTTTGTCATTTGATTAAAGCCAAATCAATTAAATATCAATGTCTTTTGCCTCAATTATAAACCATATAAAACTTAATTTAAGGAATATTTCCAAGTAAAAATGACATTTACATTAATTCTATGTTAGTTCATATATCCACGTTGGTTCGTTTCTTTGATTTATTGGTTGATTTCTTGGTATATTCACATCAAGCTTATTAAAAGTTTTTTCATATAAATATAAATTCAAATAAAATAATTTTATTTCTTTTATAAAGTTTATTTAATCAAAAAAAAATTCAATGTGACATTTATTTTCAGCATGTGTTTTTTTGAGACATATCTGTTATACTTATAATTAAAATTTAATATTAAACTTAAAACCAAAGCAATATATATTTAACATTAAAACTTAATTATTTAATATTTAATGGAATAATTCTCGTCGTCTCCCATCAAATGAATTTTGAAATTTGCTCCATGGATTGTCCATATGTTGTAACCATTCTTCATCCTATTCAAACTCCACATCTTTAGTTTTTTCGTGAGTGTTATTGTTGCCGCTAGCTAACACATAAATAAAAAATTACAAAATTGTTTATTTAATTGAAACTCGTAATAGTTAGTATTTTCCTATTTGGTTTCGATGAGTCCACTCTCAAGTCTTATTACTGCGCCGAAATATCCAATTTTGTTTAGCTTAGGAGCTTCATTTCTATATTTATATACAGTTTACCTGTGGGTCAATCTTTGTTTTAAATCGATGATAATACCATTCCTAAATTGATTAAAAATAATATATGAAAAATACATTTAATCACATACTTGGAGATACTTGGACTTTTTTTTCCCCAATAAAATTTTATGAAAAAAGAAACGGAATCTTATAGATAGGGATAATTATTTACCAATTCATAAACAATTAACATGTTTGTGAAAATGGATATTATAGAAACGAAAAAATTTATTATGAAATATTTACCCTATATTCAAATTGAGGTTTTTTTGGCCAATTAACTCTACCCCAGTTAGATTGTTTAACTGGACCACGTTTTTATAGTATCTAAACACTTTTTTTATATATTCACGTTTTTTTAATTAATTAAATATATGTCACTATACTTAAAAAAATTATTTTTTACAAACAATTTAATTTTAACTATAAAATCACTTAATTACAATTTTTTGTTTAATATTGTATTATTATATTATTAATGTGCTTTTATTGAACTTAATAAACCGATGATTGCAACACAAATGATAAACTTCTGAAAAACTCACTCTCATAGCAGTATTTTTCATAATATAAATCAAATCATTACAATATCTGACTTAAACTAAGCAAATTTTACTGCAATGCATAGAAGTTATGTTAAAAATATCTAATTTAATGAATAAGTTATACATTTTTAAACAAATTCGAAACATAGGATTTAGTCACTAAAAACATCAAATCAATGTACGATTTTGGCTCTAAATTCAATAAATTACAGTCATTAAAGTGTTCAAAATAAGCCTACCTTATATTAATGGAAAATTTACTTTAAATAAAAGAAAATTCCTTAATATTATAATAAGCCGGCTAATTTTAGCCTTACTTCAAAGAATGTTTAAATCATTCTACTTATGAAAAGCTAGGCCGTTTTTAATGCTCAGGTTTCTTTAAATTATATAAATATATTCATAAGCTTCATGAAAATCTAATTAATTTGACTCATCTGTAAGAAAATTACAATTCCATGAAACAAAGTCGACGTGTTTTAGAATTGAGGTTCAACTTTTTTTCAGTGCAGTAATAATCGCTATTGATGATGTTTCCTTTTTGGAGATAGTCGATGAATATTTTTCCGTTCACATCATCAAAATACAGTCGCCATCACCTTACCGACCCACATTGCTCGCTTTGGATTCGGTTCGTCGACTGCTGTCCACTCAGCTGACTGTCTTTTTGGATTCTGGTGTGTAATGTTGAAGCCATGTCTCACCCATTACCTCATATTGACGATATATATGACAATGGATCCTGCACCTTTAATTTGCGATCGTTCATAACCAATTCAAGGATTTTTTAAATGTTTTCTAGAATAACAGGCTCATTTGGGCGTCCACTGCGCTTTGCATCATTTGTGCTGGTACGACCACATTTAAATTCGGCAATCCACTTCTCTACCATTTGACTCGATGGGGCAGAGTTCGGATAATGTTTATCAAGCCATTGTTTGGTTTCCACAGTATTTTTTTGATCAAACAGCAATGCCTTTTTTTTCATTCATTTTTTTTGCATTTTTCTTTTCAAAATAAAAAGTTGTTCAGAAATAGTCAGATTCCTGTCAAATTTATACACGTATCTTTTAAAGGTTAGTACTTAATAACAATCATTTGGAAAAAATTCTGCATAAATTGGTCGCGTGATGGATGTATGGCGTCGGACTCAGAGAAAATACTCTGTTTAGTTTTGGTATAGTTGTACATGTGATGGTTAAATCACCGGAGATACAGCAGAATCGGTATCGCATTTGGTAAAAGAACAATGTTTGGGGAATGATTTATATAGTTTGATTCTATTCCGATTGGCTGTCCCTCAATAAAGAAAGTAGCATTTTCTTTGGAGCCTTTTGAACTGATTATTTCAGCGATCAACCTTATATCTATTTTTTGTATCTCACGTATTCTCCGGTTATTAATAATTGAACCAATTATTATTGATTGTACGATCTATTGATTATAGAAACATAATATTTCTTATTTAGATAATATCTTATTATATCAGTTATTATTTATATAAGTTTAAATAGGATTTCTTTGAGTAACATGCTTGTGATTGGATGAAGGTTACCAGTTCGTTGGTCTTGATCAGGAACTTTATTTTAATAAGCGGCTTCCTTGCTGTATAAATCATTATAGTTTACAAACTAAAAGAATTTTTGAAAAAGACGGCCGCTTTAGTGATTTCTTTGATCGGGGTGAAGTATGTTATACAAGAAATCTAATTTTATGTATTGTGTGAATGTTTGTTCAAAAGTAAAAAAAAGGACATAAGAATAGAAAGTATAATGAAATTGAATGAATGCTCAGGTTAGTTGTAAATGACTGTACTAAACAATTTATTCATTTAAATATTTTTCATATAAACGAATTAACAGTGTATTAGATCATCATATTGTATATGAAATGATGGCGATGGACTAGGACCGATAGAGACATATCTTTAAATACACCATATGATGAAGATGCCTAAAGATGTTTTTAAGTTACTCCAGTTTTACCTGTGAGGCGATACGAATACATATATAATGAATTTAGAATAATTCTAACCTAGTCAACTAACAATCTCAAATGCTTAATGTAAAAATGATTATACTAACAGATTATATTTTATACTAATGATGTAGTTAGAAAATGACTTTGCTGCGGGTTATCTCCCAAGTCGTTTCAGTGACTTATATTGTTTCTATAATCTTCAATGTTTGACTTCTGGAATATAATAAGTTTTCAGATATCTATCTCGTATTCTGTTTAACATATTCCAGGATTATGGTATCAAACCTAAGATCACCGTAATTGGTTGGCTTGTCATAATTTATTTTGTTATTATTATACTGTAGAAATCATCTATAGATTGCTCGCTAAAGTAAAACAACCTAACTCGGACATATAAGACGGCGAAAGATTAGACAAAAATCAAACAAATCGTTTCAAAACAAGGCTATAAGTTTTGATTCATTAAATACCATAGATGATACTCCAAAAAATAAATATAGCAATACTGCTGATGCAAGTAGGGGTTCACCTTGGCGTCTCTACCTTAGGCACGAAAACTCTTATGTGAACAAAAAATAATATATGTATGTAGGCCAGCTCCAATGAACCGGATTTTCATCGAATAATGGTCTTCACTGAAGAGGCACATTTTCACCTCGGCGTCTACGTTAATAAGCAGAATTGTCGCATTTGGAGCTCAAAAAATTTAAGAGTGATTATTGAAAAGCCCCTCTATCCTCAACGTGTCACTATTTGGTGCGGTTTTCGGGCTGGCGGTGTGATTGGACGTTACTTTTTCGAAAATGAGGCCGGTGCAAATGTTACGATGAATGGTTGCGCTACCGAGCTATGATTAATGATTTTTATGGCCAGAATTGGAAGATATTGATGTGGACGACGTTGTTTTTCAGCAAGACGATACTACGTGCTACACAATCAACGAAACAATCCCAATTTCGCTAGATAAGTTTTCTGACCGTGCTATTTCTCAAAGAAGTGATCATAATTAACCACCGAGATCTTGTGATTTAACACCTTTAGGGGTTTTTGCTTTGGAGCCACATAAAAGATGTCTATGCCTACGTTCAACAATTGATTCAAGACCTTAAAGATGGAATTCGTGAAGTTATGGACGACATACAGCCGATAGTGTCCGAATTGGTCATGGAAAATTTCATGAAGCTGCAAGCGTAGCTGTGAAGGCTATTTAGCTGATATCTTTAATCAAGTACATATTATTAGTCAAGTACATACTGACCATTATTATCTATAAACTTTTGCGATTTTTCGGTCTGCCAATTTTTGACCATAAAGAGTTTTGTAGAGACAAACAAATCGTATTCAGACCGGTAGCAAGGTCCGGGCTTTATGATGAATGCATCAAAATCTCCCAACCAAGTTCCGTCAATTTGTTCCGAGTTATGAAATATGTGTATGGCCGCCCACCTTTTTTTCAGTTATCTGATGAATACAAATAAAACAGTCAATTGACTTGAGAAGTTTATCTCAGTAGTTAATTATATCATAATCATTAATTTGCTATGATATGTGGGTTTTAAAACGTGTCATACAGAAACGCGACTTTTGACCCCAACCCAACAGAATTTTAAATATGTATATTTTAATTTGAAAATATATAAACGAAACGATGAATCGACCAAGTTATGGTTTAAAAAAAAGAAAACAACAAAAAATCATACTTCAAAGGAACGCACCGCACCAATTTACCTGATAAAATTTTATATTCGAATTCATATCTTCATGATTTATTAATATTAATTTTTTATTTCACTTTAATTTGCAAATAAAATATAAATTATATTAAAAAGAAAATTTTCATTAAAAATAAAAAATGTTATTCAAATTTCCTTCACTTTCATTAAATTTTTAACTAATTAATTTTATGGTTAACCAATTTTGTTTTTGTTAGTGTTCGTTTTATTTTCCCATTTGCGAATGTACGTATTTTATATTATACTCGTTTATAGAATACTGTATATGTAAGTACATACTTACGTTTCGATATATGTATGTACGACGTATGACAGTGTGAAGCTAGAAAATGAGAAAATTTTGGTTACAAATCAAGTCATTAATCAAAACGAAAAAGTTCATTTGTTTCAGTTTCTTCCCACCCCGAATGTATACTTTTTATACCGCGATATATGTACAAAGCTTGCTATATGAAAATGGTATATTTTGGTAAGTTGAGTTTTTGGTTTGTTTCACATTTGTGTGACAATTTGAAAAGTTATTATTTTCTTTCGTATGCCATACGCATGGTTTAGGAAAATGTTAGAGTATTTAAGGTATTATCCCATAATTTTTTTTCGATCCTTTTGTACCCCAATCGATTCATATAAAAATAAAAACCATATTCAAAAAAATTCTCCGAATTGCTAAATTAACTGACCTTTTCGACTAACTTCATTAATATATTATTTGTTATTTATGATTAATTCCCAAAAGTTTTCCAATAAAACCGTATCAAAAACAAAAAAAAGGAAAATAGCTATCCAAAATATATATATTTTATTTAAATTGGAAATATTTTGCTTTAAAAAATTAATTTGATTCGTTTAATGTTGTTTTATTATTAATATTACTTTGTGTATGAGCAAATAAAATTGAAATATTATTCTTTATTAAAATTACATTTTTAAAATATAAAGTATCCCAAATGAAAAAAAATAATGATAATACTAACAGCCTAGAGGTTTAATATAGTCGTATATAAACAAAATAATAAATATTGTTTAAAAAAAAAAAAACTGAAAATTGTATAACAAAATCCTAACTTTAAGGGCTTTGAGTAGTTGGTATGCAAATGGGCATTATAACTTAATTTAACTTTTTATGAAACTATCTTTTGTTATATGAGAATTTTGAAACGGAATGACTTCAATAAACTTGAAAGATTGAGATAATAATAAATAAGAAAGGTAACGACAGTTATTTTTGCTTAAATTCAATAAATTTCAGTGTTTGTTTTTATTTTTCTCTAAACAATTAATATATGGTAAAATAGGTATGATTGACTGATAGGATCGTAGGACTAAGCGATAGGCAAGGTTCCTGGATAACGCTGGGCTTATTCCTATACAGTCGTTTACTTAAAAGAAAAGAAAGCTATGTTAGTAAGGTAAGAATGATCTGGTTACAGAAACTCGCAAATCATTTGCTTAACTACTATTAACACAAGACAAACCCTTTTTTACTAATCTGCAATTACCAACTCGCACTCTTCAGCACGCAACACATAAACGAACTCGTTCTATCTAATTAAATTCAAAATATTAATGTACCATTCTGAAATAAAATTATTAATTTATGGCTCGGGAATCTGTTACAAATTTTATTTATTTGTATATTGCTAATAATTTTGATTAAGAAGGAAAAGCGCAAGTAATTGCACACTAGAAGATGCAGCAATTTGTTTAATTGCTGAAAATTATCTACTAAATTACCATCATCATTAATTTTTTGTTGCCTGTTTACTATTATTTCTAATGGAACATAAGAAAAATAATTTATAACTAACCCAATTCAAACCAGATTATTAGATTCACGCCCCCTAAGCCGTGAAGACACTTACAAGATACTTATAAAGTCCAGCTTTATCCAAATAATTAAATTGCTTTTTAATTACAAAAGTATCTAAATTTAGTAAACCACCATCTCAATTAATTTCCATTCTTCGATCACTTGTTTATTATCAATGGTTTTTAATGAAACCCTTTTAGCATACCAATATTTTCCGATTTGTTGTAGGAACTTGCCAACTTGAATTGCTATTCCGTCAGAACTATTTAGATTACAATTATTTGATTTTGTATTTATTATATTATTCATATCAATTAAACCACCATGAATCCGCCATGTTTATAACGGCAAGTCCAGGTTATGTGATACCAACTTACTGGACACATGAATGTATTGTTAGCAAATAAAACTTAAATACAACATGAACATCCAGTTAATCATAATTTCTTCCTTAACTAAAAATAATCTGCAATCACATCCATTCAACCTGTTATTACTAACTATCAGATAATTAATCAAAATAGAAATCCTCATAAAAAAACATTCAACACGTCCACGTCTAAGTTATGCAATAAAACAGCTGTCCAACAACGAAAACAAAATAAACCCCTCGACCAAAACGGTTGTGGACAACAAATGAAAAATACTGAAAACGAAAATTATTTTTATATCAAATTTAAATGAAACATTTTCATATAACAAATATGGAAATCAAATGAAAATACGAATTATGTTAATAGTTATGATAAAAATAAAAACGTTTTGATTTATTAAATTTTTAAACATATATAAATAAATAAAACGAGATCAATGACGTATGAACTACGAAAAAGAAATGGATACTTCAAATGTTGGATAATAGATGGCACTTATAACTTTATTAATATAAATCGTATTTATTCATATTTTAAAGCATATTTTTAATGCTCTAATACGAGGTACACAATTTAAATACCCAAACATGTAAATGAAACTGAATTATTGAATAATTATTAAATTTTTTTTATTTCCATTTATTTGTTATACTTCATGTGCTACATTCACGATGGCATCATAAAAGTCGTTAAGTTTTTTAACAATGTGAATTTTCAAAATAAATGTATGTATGAATGAATTATTTTTATAATAAAATACATTTATTTAGATACAAATTGCATTTAACAACAAAACGGTACCTATAGCTTCGTCGACAAAGATTAATATTTCAATTTTGTTTCATCAGATGAATTACCAAAAAAGCTCGTTAAAATGGAAATTATCATCAAGACTATGAAAACGATTCACCTCAGCTGGATGTGAAGCATTTATGTATGGTTTTGTTCAACAAATTAATTTATTGTTTGTCTAAGTTCTTTTTAAGGCATTTTCATGAGCATATCTAAACGTCATACCGATTTTTGCCGAAATAATAATTCTAATAATAAAGAATCGAAATAAGTTTTAAAATCCAATGTGTTAAGACAATGGATTTAAAAACTTATTTTGATTCTAAAACTTCTATGAAAAAATATTTTGCTCGATAACAAAAATTCTTCTGAGATTTTCCATTTGTATATAGAAATAATATTTATTTAACACTACAAAACTTTGGTTGAAAATAAAAGAAAAGCCCACCACTAAGGTAATCCAAAGATATCTACGAACGAACAATTGCATTGGTTTTCAAACATAAAATCCTACACAGAATTTTCGGCCGAAAAACTAAATTTCCATTACACTGAAAATTAAATTCAACAGTGGACATTCAAAACATACAACTTTCTCGACGTACCATAAACCAAATCTCAGAATTACAATAGGTTTTGCCGAAACTTTTAACATACCATTATAGTCGCATTAGATTCTGTTACACAACGTATAAAAGCCCCCGGTGAAGTCAAAATACTATAACGAATACAATAACGAACCATGTCTATTTGTAGTAGATAGGGCTCAACAGGGGTCACATCTACGAACGGACATTTGTATTGGTTTACAAACAGAAATTCCTAAATAGCATTTTCGTTCGAGAAACGAAATTTCCATTACACCGTAAATTGAATTAAACTGAATGCCTGTCAAAATATATGATTTCTTCGACATATACCAATATCCTACAAGGAAGTAAATGATCGAATAAGTGAGCTGAACGATTGTTGAAATACTAAAAGAGAACAAAAATAATAAATATGTAGAGAACAAACTAGTATATAGTAATCTGATTCTTCCATGAATCAGTACTTATATAATACAAATCAAAACTCAACAGCAGAATTATCTGTCGGTTATCCAATCCACAAGGAACTTCAACAAGTTTAATCTAATTTACAATCGTTTAAAACAGTGCACGATTCATCAATGTAGATAACCGTGGCAATCATTATCACGAATAATGATGTTTTCACAATTCTAAAATCAGTAGATAATAGTATTTGAACACATCACCAATCACATTCACATATGACATCATTAATATATTTATGCACAGACTAAAATTGGTACAATATTAATTATTAATTATAATATAAATGTTTTATTATAATAATAAATAATTAACTATGGACGGGTATGACCTATAAATTTTTTTTAACAATTTTTGACAGCAAAGAAACAACAACAAAAATTAATTTATTTTTTATTTTTTCTTGGCTGTATACTGTACGAATTTTATAGTAATAGTGTTGAAATGTAGGGCGATTTTCTTCTATTTTTTAATGACGACACAACTCATTGATGTGTTGGTAAATAAAGGGTATAAACTTTTTAAGCTTAATTTCGATGTGTGCGGCTTGTATATTTAGGAGCTTTGGTTTCATTCACCCATCGATCATTCGAACGAAGACAATAGTGACGTATACTAAAAAAATTATATAAAAGCACCTGAAAGAAATGTAAACTAAACAAGACGTCCTAGTTTCACTAACATTTTAATTTTAATTTATTTCGATTTTAATTAAAATATTCAAAAAACAAAATACAAACCGGAAAAAATACGTCCCATCTATGTGACCATCAACACTGCACTCCCATAAATATATGGTAAAGCGATATATTTCAAAAATTATAGTCTAATTACTCCCTACATAATCGTGTTGTAGTTGTATATTTTGATACCCATGTATAAAGAGTCAGCAAGTGTTCACACACTTTATTTTATTGCAAATTGTTCCTAATAAGCATTGAATAATAGTGAAATATGAACAAAAAAGTTATATATTACATAATGGGTTAAATTATTCTAAAGTGGTAGGGAATCATCAGACGACGATGAGTGCCCAAAGAAACCACAATTATAATGACAAAATTTATAGGATGCAAAAGGAGGTTTGTTTGCTTATTGAATGCAGAAAACAAAGCAAATGGAAAGTAAGAACTAAAGGTGCCCATACACCTGCAAGCCTGCTTGACAATCATCGTGTTTGCGCAATCATTTTGAGAGTGTATGGGGGTGATTTAAGGCTTGCTCAATCCTGTAAAAATGATTGACGAAATATCAAACATGTTTGATTTTTTCTCTTCAATCATACGCTTGCGCAATCATGATTGAGAGTGTATTTGTCTTGCTGGTCAATCGTGTATGACAGCTGCATTATTGCTTATACAATTTTTAGTACTTTATGATTGACGTTGTTAAAGAGAAATAAAGATTGCATAACAAGATTGTGTAGTGTGTGAAACGCAAACGCTTGACGAGCAGCTTGATTTCTATAAACTGCAAGCATCGGCCCATAACCCTAAAACTGCACAAGCTACTACGTTTAAAAACGTTTCTCACCTACCCGTTAATATTCACTATTAGTGGTTTAGATACCACAAATTTCTGTTATGGATCAATTTATATTGTTCAGCAGTATTCTTATTTTCATTTTGTAGATTGAAAACTTTAAAAGTTAATCCATTAATTACTGCATAAATACTACTACAATCCATGTGTAAGAACCGTAATTTTATTGTCATATTCTACACTTGAATTTTAATATTGTTGAATGTTTTGCGCATCATTAGATATTTGTAATCGCAAGTCTTGATCATTTTTTTATAGGAAGATACATTACCTTACATCTCTTTTTCTAGTGTCACCGATGACTTTGAAACTTATTCTTTAATAAAATCATCTCAGAATAGTGAATTCCATTTAGAATAGGAACATTTTCGTCAGTACTTTAAGGTCCACTTAAAGTAAAATTGAAATTACTCGAAGATTTTTTTATTTTCCAACAAAACCTTCTTAATTTTTTGTTTAATTTTACATAAATTATTCAAATTATTACACTTTTACGTATCGTGTTCTAAATCTGACTCCATCGGTTTCGATCACGATTCACGTGTTTATAGTGTTGTAAACAATTAGAAGATCACTCTCTACGCTATGGAGCGATCATCGACGACAACAACCTCTTCGCCAACCGAAAGGTGACTGTCACTTTAAACATTGCTGTACAATTCGCTCCGGACCAGCACGCAAAATGTGATTGGGTGAGCTTCATACTCACTATCCTTTGATTTCATGCACGATATATCAAGAATTCGCTCTTAATTCTTGATGTCGTGATTAATGTCATCAAATGTCATCGGAATTTTTAATGTGATCAATGTCGCTCAGTTTGGGCAACACACCGCATGCACGATTCTCCAAATGACAGTGTTACAATGGTGTGCTAAACTTGGGAATCGGCGTCGAGAACAGTTGCAATTAGTTAGTGTCAAGGAGATGTGCTGTCCCTGATACTTTTTAAGTATCAGGTGACAACCTTTCCCAGACGTACACTTTTAATCCCAAAATCTGTATGTTATTTTAATGAGGTTCAAGATATCTCATATCGAATTGAAGGTATCCCCAAGTTCATCAGGTGATCCTCAAATAAGAATTGTGATCCAAAGCAGTGCAGTCTATCGGAAGAGTATAAAGAACAGAAGCACTTCATACACTTCCCATAGACTGCACTGGATCACAATTCCTGTTTGAGGATCAACTGGCGATCTTGATGATACCAGATATCTGATTTCTCATGTTAGATACATTCTTCGTCACAGTGCAAAAACCTGAAAACATCTTGTTATGCAATCAACTTTTCCATATGCGGTTATTACAACCGTAAAAAATATTACAGTATTTTGCTACAAGGTGTCGTTGGGCTAGATCGGAAATTTTACGATATTCATGTTGGTGTGCCACAAAGCATGCATGATGGTGGCATGTTGAAAAAAACAGAATTATATAAAAGGTGAATTGGAAATCAGCAGTCTTTTATTCATGATCGACGTGCCACTTTGGGGGCCTGACTTGGCTAATACCACCATATAGAGACTTGGGTAATCTTTCTGATTCCCAGAAACAATCAGTTAATAAAAATGACGCATCGACGCAGGCGGAAGTGGAACACGCTGCCGGTCTTTTGTAAAATAAATTCAGAGATTTACATAATTTGAAACTATTTCAATCGATTTTGTTGTAAATTATACAATTGTGGCTTGCGTACTCCATAATATGGGAATCGACAAAAATGATATTGATGAGGTAGATGGAGAAATCGATCTAACACCTGATACTATCGTTGAAGAAAATCTTACCAACGAAGAAAGTACTTATCGAAGATGAGACCTGTTAGGAGAAATATTTCGTGATACTGATTGATAATTTTGAATTAAATATTTTTAAATATAAATTAAGTAAAATTTCAGATATAAAAAAAAATAATAATTCATTATTTAATGCATTAAGAATTTCTTAATGGCTTTCCTCTCCTTTGATATACTTATTTTCTATATAAGCTTCAAGAAGCTTTGCCCTTTTTGCCTTCGTTCTTGAGAAGTTTTTATTTTTTCTTCGTAGTATTTTATTTTTACATCGTGGAGCTTGATACTGTTGCTTCTTCTATTTCTATACTGTGGAGATGGAGCTTCCGGTACAATATTTTCACTAGATGGTGGTGAATCATCATCATCGCTCTCATCATATCTCATTTTGGGTTGGTGCACGAACAGGCTTAATCTGTTCAATAATCACGTTCACTATAGTCTGTTCACTAATTCCGCCACTGCCTCGATTTTTAAAATTTTGTAGATCCTCCATAGCGTTCGCCACTTCACTTCAATGTGATCAATAGTTTAAAATGTAATTTATGTATGTAATTTGATTTGGTTGAATATTTGTCTTACTGAATTTCCATACCCAATCAGTTAAAATTGATTCCCAAAAATTTTATTTTTTTACCGTTTTTGGATATTCTTCAAGCCTGTTTCCATAAACTTATATAACCGCCTTAGTCTCTGCGTATGTCCCATTTTTTTAGATTTATCACTCATTTTAATTGACAAAAACCTTTTTAAATATTTACTTACTCCCAGAAAAGAACATTTTAACAGACTATTTTATGAATGATTTATAGGTTACGGTTTACTCATATCATCAATTTTTAAACGTTCCAATCGACCATAGCAGACACGCAACGAACTACTACCGGTTTACTAGCGGGTACTAGCAGTTGGTCGATTCAAAAGTTACTAATCTATGATCTCTAGTGTTAGAGACCAATAAATACGTTGATATCAGTAGTCTAACCACACATTTTAAATATCTTAGATCTTTCTTTAAAAGTGTGGGAGAGAGGATATCAAATCGGATCAATTCTACTTTCCATTCTTCGGTCAACTTCAGATTGCCATACCAATCGAACAAACTCGAAAAGATAGTTCGACAGTTACTCCCCCGAATATCAAGAGTCCTGAATTAATACACTCACCTGCAAGTAAACTCCAGATTTCTTTATTGGTCCGAGTGAATTCATCATATGTTGGATCCTCAATGAACATCTTTGCGTTGTGTATCTGAGAGTATTCAATTACAGCTTGTGACACATGTGGAATATTAAGCAAAGGTTAGAAAAATGTTCACGCCATATATCGAGTACCACATCGATGTAAGAACAGAGGTTTCCATTCAAGACCGAATATCAGTTCACCGATATATTAAGGTATGGTGCAATCCAGTTACTTCTTTAAAGATATCACGCGAATTGAGCTCATAGCTTATAGTTGTACTCTTAGACCTCAGCCTTTCATCATTCGCCATTATTCCGCTTACAAATTCGTTTAGCTATCCTCCTAGCAAAAATCCCTTTATTTTTCCTCGCGATTGTAAATCGAGTTTGCGTTCAATTATGAGCTAGGCTACCTCGACAACCGAAGTTTTCAATATTTTCCAAGACAGTTTTCAGTTCAGACTAGTATTCAGAATACAAAATGCTATTGCTGATATAATCTTGATATTTTCGTTGTGTTTCTTCATTTATAGACATGTCCTCATAGACTTGTATGAAAACTATCATCACAGCTTTGCAATGATCGATTTGATCTCACATCTTCGACAACCCGAGCTCACTATTTTAAAAACAACATATGGTAAGTTTGGCTTCGCATTAGTCGAAATTTCGTGTCGGGTCTATATTATTATATATGTAAGTTGGTTTTATTTCTGTCAGCTCTAGCATTAAAGTCACTAATCCGATATCGTGCTCAGGTATATAGCCCATCAGATTATCCAAATTAGTCCTAATCCTAGCATTGGCTTACATCAGTTTTTAAAACTATTTCTTTGCATAATGCAACAAACTGAATATAACGAACATTTCCAATTATCATATAAACACCAACCATTTTATGTTTTGTCCGCGAAGAAACTATGGAATTTCATATTTGAAACCCGCCTTGAAATAAAATAATTTAAATTTTATAATTATTTCGTCATCCAAAACATTATTCTTGTAAACTGATCCATTTTGTCAATTTAAATGAATAGTTTAAAATCAGGTTTAATTTTTCCAGAAAGTGTTAAATTCTACAATATTATCACTTATATTATTCGTTAAAACGCAATAACTCAGATGATAAGAACTTTAAACCAACTTTGCTTAATGTGAATTTCGTTTTTAATTCTATAAACAAATAAGAAAAAATGTAAGTAGAATTTATGTTACTTAAATTGGGTGGATCGACATTTTCTGCAACTGTAGTATTGATTGGATTGATAGGACAGTAGGACCAAGTGCTAGGCAAGATTCTCGGATAACGCCGGGCCTATTCCTACAGCCGTTTACATAAAACGATAGGTAAGGATAGGAAGGTATGTTAGTAAGGAGAGAACGACCCGGTTACAGATACCTGGCAAATCGTTACTAAACTACTGTTAGCAGAAAATAACTAGACAATCACAATTCTAATTTTATAATCTGCAATCGCCAATCAGTGTTCTCTAGTCCGCAACACCTAACTGCTCTGCTGTATTTTGAATAAAGTTAAAATTCTAAAATAAATTTATTAGTCTGGAATCTGTAACCTAGTTAATTTTATTATTTATTTCAACTCCAGACCGCACAACTTACCTAATTAAAACATAAGTACAGAACTCTGAAAGAACATTTATTAATTTATTGCTCAGGTATATGAAACAATTTAATTAATATGGTATGATAGTTTAAGCCATCTCTTACGATAATGTTACCAAAATTCTGGAACATGCTCATCAGAGAATCAAAATAGACATCTGAAAACTAACATTCCAAAAATATGTAACAATTATGTAAATTACATCACAACACTGAGGGTTTTAAGGAAAGGAATGTTAGTCACAGAAACTATTAGGGTGACAATCCGAAGAAGAAACATTTTCCTGTGTTGTTATGCGTAAAATAATATAATTTGTTAGTAAAATCTATATGATTTTCACATTAACGATCTAAGACCTTAACATTGGTTATTATTGGATAGGAAAGGACATTTTTAATTTCATCATATGTATTTGTGTAACCTCAACAGTTCAAACTGGAGTATTTAGGTTAATTATCCTAAGGGCTTCTGATCAAATGCTGTATGTAAAGTTGCGTCCCTATATTTCCAGATCCATCATCATCTAACGCGAGGGGCAGTATTTGTTTCTTTTATGACCCGACAGCATTTCATTAACATACATTATGACCACCTAATAAACTGTCATTTCGTGTAAAGGGTAAATTATTTATATAAATAAATAATTGATTATGCTATGTCTAGCTATAACCTGAAACTTATCTATAACCTATAAAAATTAAATCATTTACACAAAATTCTAAAAATAAATGCACTAGAAAGGAATCTGTAACTTTATTATTATTAATTTTATTATTTATTTAAACTTCAGTCCACACCCCTATCATAATTAAAACATAAATAAACATTTTAATTTATTAACTTACGGCTCAGGAATCTGTAACAATAAATTTAATTAAGTATACGCTGATGATGCCGCAATCCTAAAATATGTTTTTCAGAAAATCAAAATAGATATCTGAAAACTTTTGACATTCCAAAATTATGCAAATTCTTTTAAACATAAAATAAACTTTCCTTGTAAACCCCGTCCAACTATAATTATTCAAGGAAATCTATTCATTTACACTTATATACAGGGTGTCCGCCGGGAAGGTATACCACTTTGTTATAATTTTTTATTAAATAAAAGAGAATGGATCTTATATTGATAAATGTTTTATTTAATGTCGGCAATTATGTATGGGATACAATATCAGATAAATGTCCGCCTTTGTTAGCCTCACAAATGCGAGCCCTTTTAAGCACACTTTTCATTACATTCTCACACATTTCACGCGGTATTTCATTAATTTCATCACGAATATTTTGTTTGAGTTGCTCAAGCATTTCTGGTTTGTTTGTATAAGCCTTGCTTTTCAGATATCCCAAAAAGAAGTCCGGAGCAGCCAAATCTGGCGACCGTGGAGACCAATCAACATCACCATTTTTTGAAATAACTTGTTGTGGAAAGAGGTCTCGCAGTAATTCCATTGTTATCCTGGCTGTATGCGATGTGGCACCGTCTTGTTGATACCACATATTAATCAAGCCCAAAGCATGCAGTTGTGGCGTTAAAAAGTTTTCACTTATATCACAATATCGCTCCCCATTCACAGTTACCGTTACGCCGTTTTCATTTTCAAAGAAGTAAGGTCCAATGATTCCTCATGACCAAATTGCACACCAGACTATCATTTTTAATGGATGTAAAGGTGATTGATGAATAATTTAAGGTTTTCCATTGCCCAGAACCGACTATTCTGTTTATTCACATATTCATTCAAATGAAAATGTGCCTCGTCACTCATTATGATTTTTTCATGAAAATCGGGGTCGTCATGGACGAGCTGTAACATCCTATTGGAATATGTACGGCGGCGTAAATGGCATTGTGAAGGCAGCACTTGTGTCAACTGAATCTTAAATGGAAACAAATGCAAATCCATGTGCAAAATTGTGGCCAAACTTGTTCTTTGAAGACCAAGCTCCTGCGCACGGCGTTGAATTAAGTTTGTAGATTGTTTTGAACACTTTCTTGAGCAGCAGTAATGTTTTCAGTCGATCTTGCAGTACGTTGTGGCCCATGCTTGGGCCTATCACCTACAGACCCTCTTTCTTCGAAATCATTCACTACACGATAAATAGTGCGTTTTGTTGACACGTTGTTTCTCCCAAAAATTTCACGTTACTTTCTCATCGTCACAGTAATCGATGATTGATTTTGATAAAATGTTTTACTTCAAGATTTCCGGGGTCATCTCCAGTGTGTTGCAACATATAGCGTTGGGACATTTTTAGACCATCGATGTCCATGAGTTCCAGCCGATATTCTTTTATACATTAGATGAAGGCCGTAACACTCATCAAGTTTTGTAAGTGATTGAACGTTCCACATGCCGAATTATAATCTCGTGGCCAGATACTTACGCGGTGGTTCGTTTTTATGTTGTAAGTATCCAACGTGGGTCGTCAGCCAAACGATCCAACCAGATTCAGCGGTCCTATCTGGTTATTGTGAGATTTTCTATAGACCTTATATTAACCATCAACCGTTACAAGAGTTCCAACTGTTTGTGCTATAATATGTATTTAATTAAAATTTAAAAGCTGAATGACGTATTCAAAAATTGCATGTTTGTTATCATAAATCAATTTTAAAAATACATTTTACCAATGAACATCATTCATACATGTATTGTAGATAATGCATTAGAATATCATCGACATGGTGCAATTAAAATGTATCACTCAATGTTAATTGAAGCTTGTAACTAATTTAACACCGAAGGTAACAATTTAAATTTTATCACAATTTAATTACAAATTAATAACTGTACAATAATTTAATTTCCAACGATACAAAAATCTCCTTAAATATTAAATTATTAAGACATTTATTACGTAATTTTCCTAATTATATATTGCAACCACCCCAATTTACCAACAACAAAATGTTACAAGTGCTTAAATCGTTTGCCTTTTCCAAAATTTATACGTACCGAAAACGTACGTATTAAAATAAAAATCCAATTAAATTATAAAATATATCTTGTTAAAAAAAATCGTTGATTAGAATCTAAATTATGAATTTAATTATTCAACATGGTTTGTGTTTAGAAATTCCAGAGGAAAAACAGTAACGATCTTTTTAATTGCTATTGTTATCGACAATAAACGTGAAAATCAAACATTGAATAAACAATTATATTTGAACGATGTATCAGCTGGCAGCTTGTGTTAAATACTGTTATTAAAATGTTGTCAGCAGAATATAATTGTTATGATCTGTGGATCGATATAACTGTTGTGTTATAATTAATTATTAACTTCAATTATGACATGCAATGGCAAAAGGGACGTGAGACTGACGTCTGTTTCAACTAACAAATGAAATACAATATTATAAACAAAACATTGGTTAATTCTCTGAATTCCATTTGGATTTACATAGTATAAGAACACAGTTATTTACTAATACTACAATACGAGTATGGTGACAATATGATTTAATTTTTGTTACTATCGCACTAATCCTAAACTTTGTAATCCATCAATCAACTGGTTGAATATTGAGTTTCTCTGTTACTAACAGAAAAGATTGATGGGGCAGGGCAATCTGTTTCCCTATTTATATCAGCATACACATTATAGGGTACATGCGGATAGTATTTAATTTACAAATTCTTATCGCTCAAATGACTAAAGATAGAAAATGTTTTTTTATATATTATTATTAGCATAATTAACTACTCGTACCTCACAGATCGTCATATTTTCAATGTAACCAAGTAAAGATGACCTCGGAAATATTGGAGTTGGATTTCTCTACTCTCAAATTCAGACCGCAGAGATGTTCATTGAGTATCCATTCTATGAGGAATTCACCATGTCGATGAAGAGATTAAAGAAAAACCGTTCACCAAGAGTTGATTATACATTAGTTCTGAACTCTTGGTATTCGGAGAATTCAGTTTGTGGAACCTTTTCGACCTTGTTCGATTGGTATGGCGAAATGAAGTTATGGAAAATGGTCACGTTCAAAAAAGATCTAAAAAAATAATCTATGGCGTAGAGGCCGTAAACGGCCCTTACCGCGTCTCAACTGAGACCTTACGAACCAATTTTAACGAATGGTGCACATTGTAGGTGGTCAGCCCAACGAATGTTTTTACACACAAACGCGTTTTTATGTCATCCAGTTGCATGTTAATTTTTGGTCAACGGCGGGAATTGAACTCGAGACCGCGGCGTGATAACCATTAAGCTACAACCGGCGTCCGTACTTCCGACAAAAAAGATCTCAATATTCAAAAAAGGGTGATCGCTTGAAATGCGAGAATTATCGCGGTATAGTTATCCTTTGCACAGCATACAAGTTAATGTCATAAATTATCTTGGGAAGAAGTCTTCTGGCGGAGGAAATTATCGGTGACTACCAAGGAGAATTCCACCCAAATCGGTCAGTCACTGATCAAGTTTTTTCGCTACGGATGATTCTTTCCAAGTACTACGAAACATTTCGCGATGTACACCAGATATTCTTAGATTTCGAGCAAGCCTATGACTCGATCAATCGAGAGAGGTTATGGTATACGCTTGAATATTAAGGAATACGAAACAAATACGTACATCCGTCAGTAACGCAGTCACAATGTTATGTTAAAGTTGAGAACAGGCTATCGAGAACTTTTGCAATTAAAGATGCGCTATCCTTTCATAATTTTTCATCTCATTTTGGATTACATCCTTTCTTAAAGTGAAACACCTCAAGACAATATCTTATTCCAACAATCCAATCAACTTTTAGCATATGCAGATGATATCTGTGTGATTGGAATAAATGGCAACGGAGTGAAAGAGATACTTGATCCACTAGAACAATGTTCGGCTTCGGTTGGTCTTAAAATGAACGAGTCCAAAACCTAATATCTGATCTCTGGTTTTTAAGACCAAAAAGCAATTTCAGTAGTGGTGATTCAAGTTCCTTGGAACTGTCATTTCTCACAATAAACGGGCTTTATATCCTCTACGTCCACTTCTGAAATCAACGTATCTTACAAATGAGGAAAAGCTGAAATTGTACAGAGTATTAATGAGACCCGTTGTCATGTATGGATGAGAGAATTGGACCTTGATGATGAGTACGAGACATGGCTTCGAATATTCGAGAAGAATTATGTGTGTGCTATATGGTCCAAAACTCTATATTGTTGGCTTAAACAGAGTTCTTTTCAATCAAGAGATGAAGAATTTAGTGCGCGACTATGTTGGCTCGGTCACGTTCTGCGTGCCGATCGCGAAGAGATCGTTGTCGGCCACGATGGCTCTATAGCGTAGAGAGCAATCTGGCATCTTCTAATTTCTTGCAACAAATGTTGGCACGTTATAGAAACCGATGGATTCAGATTGTTAACAATGGCCTGTAAAATCCTTTAAAAAATGCAGTCGTTTACAGTATAATATAGGTTTGAGTTTTGTTCAGTTGTGTAGACATGCAAAATACTTAATCGAAAAGTCAACAAAAACCATGTTGATTAAACATAATACTTACTCGCACCGGACTGCAACTATAATTAGCTTTAAGAAAACGAAGAATATTGATTTCTTCAAAGTGTTAAATATTTTTAATTGACTTCTAAGTTGTCTGGTTTAATATATTCCTTTCGATAGTATTGTATATTTTGTTCGAGGTTGGTGGTTTGTGTCATCGTGTTGAGTGATGTTTTGCTTTAGCAATTTAGTTTGTATGCTGTGTGTATTTATAATTGTGTGTTGGCCACTTGGGAGGTAAATAGAGTAGCGTTGTGATACTGTTAGGTGCGTGTTTTTTCTGTAAAATATTAAGTTATGCGTATGAAGGAATTAGTGTTGTTTTTTTAAGGAAGCCATTAATAGTAAAATTTTCAAAATGTTTCTCGCTGTCTTGTATAAAACGAGTTTTTGTATGATGTCATTTGGAGAATTTCTGGTGTATTATGATTTTTAGACATTAAAGGATGGGTGGTAAAGGTTTTTACTTAATACGTTTTGGTGCTCCTTTTTGACTGGTATGTGTATCATTTTTCGAGTTGTGTTAGACTTTATTCGTTGTTTTAATAATCCTGGTTGGGCTCGAATGAGGACTTTTATCATTGAGTATTGAGGATTATCTCGATGGATTGAGCTTTTAAAAGAATTTTAGTATGGCATAGTAGTTTTTATATTTTGATTGTTAATTAAAAACTATTGCTTGCTGCTGTGATGTTTGTACATTATAGCAACAGTTGTGTTTTCTTCTGGTCCTTGCATGTGTAAAATTTGTAAATTTGCCTGTGTAACATATCCTGGTTCACCGATGGAGTTGCAAGGAATAGCGAAGTTGTCAATTAGTCGCACTTTCATGAAATTGGCTTGATTCTTTTGAGCATTTTGTTTGGTGCAACGGATAAACTTATTGGTCTGTAAATTTTATTTTGTTTTTAAGGAGTTTTAGATTGAACAGAGTGGTTCTTTTCCATATATTTGATGTTTAATATCCGATCAGTAGACACAACAATGTAAAGTTTCGATTTATTAAGGCTTGAAGTTTTTTTAATTTTTAATAAAACCCAGCATAGCGAAATATACAAGTAAACTTCGGAAAACAAGTGCTAACAAATGATCCAATATGTTTTCTAATAACGTGGTAAATATTTTCAGCAAACCTTCTAACACTGAATTCAGTAAAACTTAATACAAATAAAATATTTTCATTAAAACCTTCTAACTCAATTTGCAAAGTTATCAACGAAAGTTTCACTTACTGACGGTGTATTCGTTCGGTTAAAATTACATTACAAATGAGCCCGAGAATTAATTCACAATTGTTCCACACGTATTTGTCTACGAATCTAATTGCAATTTTACTAATTATGAATGCTTTCATTTGTTAATAAATTTGAAAGATATATGATTTATTTTAAATAAAAATAATATAATAGTTATATTGGTTGTGACATTTGACATCATTTACAAAATAAGGATAACATATATCTGTTAAAATTAAATATAAGATTTTCAAACTATAATTAATGTAATCATTTAACTGACATTGCTTAAATTATGATAAAAAAAAAATAATATTATTATCTGGCTTATAAAATCAAATTAAACCTGACAAATAAAATGAAATTAATTAAACACATATATAGCCAAGTCCACATTAAATTCCAATTTAAATATAATATTCCACAAATTTGTGTTTTTGTTCCAAAATTATTCGCACCTCCAGCCTTTAAAATTTTGTAGTGTAATTAGAAAATTCCAAAATCTTAAAGCCAATAAACAAAAGCCAACATCTTGAGTCAACATCAATAGAGATGGCCATGGAGTGTCAATAAATTGAGTGTGATTCGTTATTTGTGGAAATAATTTTCTCTATAACTATTTCCACAAATCAAAAACCATATTCAATTTATAGATATTGATTTAAATTATTGGTTTTTGTTAGTTATAGTTATTGAAAATATCTAATCTTACAGCAAAATGCAAAAGGTTTGAAAGTTCAGATATGGAATTATTTCTACAAACAACAAATCTCACTCATATTTTCCTAGTTGGAAGTAAAATGACCTTGTGAAAATATAAATAATTAAAGTACCAAATATTTTAATTGTTGAACAAGATCTCTTTATTTTTAATTTTTTATGTAATAATCAGTTGATGACACATAGATGGCGCTACTAGAATTTTTTCCATGTGATTTTTATTTAGTACTAAACGTCAAACGATATGTGTTGACGATACGTGTTAACAGCAATCGTGTGTTATAGCATTTTGTTGTGAAGCAACTTTTACTTTTGCAAAAAAAAGCAAAAGTGAATTTTGAGTTTCATAAAGCATTGCTTTTTGATGAAAAAATACAGTGGAAACCAAACATTAGCTTGATAAACATTATCCAATCTCTGATCCATCCTCTGTTATAATAACACAACAGCTAATATTGGGCATGTTTTCATTTTTTGTAGTGTTACGCGTTATATAGAGTTTTATTAAATTTTTAGGTTGAAAAGTTACAATTTTTGAAAATAATTAAAATTACTCATGTTTCTTATTTTATTTTTAGTCAAAATTTAACAATAATTTTGAGGTTATGAATCGAAAACAACAGTCTATATCTGTGGAAACAAAATTTAACATTTTAAAAATGATAAACACCTACCAACAAATTGCCAGTAAATTAAACTGTGCGAAACGTACTATAACAGAAATAGTTCAAAAACGAGAAAAGTTTGAAGTTTTAAGCATATATTTAAAACGTCAAAAAAAACGCGACGGTAAATATCCACCAATAGAGACTGCACTTCTAATTTGGATCAAACAGATTCGAGCAACAAACGTTCCTTTAAGTGTTACTATTTTGTTAGAGAAGGCAGCTCAATTGTGAAACAAATTGACCAATTTAAGATACGTAACGACCTAGTTTTTAAAAATATTGTAGGAATATATATTCAACTTGATGAAACTGGTTTGTTCTATAGGCTTTTTTCTTAATAAAATGTTATAGTTTAAAAATATAGGTTGTGCCGGAAGGAAACTGAGCATGGAGCGAATCACTGTATGAGTAGGAAGTAATTTAAATGGTACCGAAAAACTGCCCTTGCTTCTTCATAGGCGAGGCGTGCATTATCAAGTAGGGGAAGCAGAGTTAAATTTTTTGATTAAAAAGTAAAAAATTAATAATTTTACTGTATGATAAAATCGAAAATTAGTTTCCCACTTTTTCTAAAAACAAAAATTTTCACTATAAAACTAACATGTAAAAATTATTTTCAGAATTCATAGTTTTATTTCATGTTTAATATACATTCAATTAATACTGTACAGATTTATTTAAAATTTAATTCAATTCTACGGTTGTTTTTCTTAAATTCATTAATAATAAGATTATAAAACTCTTGTGGCTCTTTCAGTTTACACCAGAGGTTCTGTTCAATAGAAATTAATGAGACATTAAAAGCCGATCATCACTCATTGTGTTTCTTAAGTAATTTTTAATCCTATGTAATGCAGAAAAACTTTGTTCAGATGACACACTTGTTGACGGTATTGTTAGGAACATACCACATAAATTTGAAACTTCCGTAAACGATATTATTAAATCATTATCTTTAAAGAATCCGTACAGTTCCAAAATCGATTTGTCGATAAAATCCTCATCACTGTATATCACAATTAATTCTGTTCGTAGTTTAGAGATATCGAAGCGTTTGCCGTATGATTCCTGGAGTTTCTTAAATTGATTTTCGGGAAAATTCTGTTTAAAATTAGCAAAATACTTTGAATTTAGGAGTTCCAAGAACGTAAATTCAGAAATATTCTGAAATCTTACATCCAATTCTGCTGAAATGTTATCTAGTATTTCAAAAAATATGCGCCTGTACAAAGTTTTTACATCGTGGACGAAATCTATTTTAATACGAGTAATTGATGTGGTCTCATCAATGTTAACAATTGCATTTGTTTTTTCCCAAATGCTCTCAAACTTACCACGGAAATTCTGAATAATTTTTTGATAATTTTTTAGTTAATTATTGGCCAAATTTATATCTGTATTTTGTTTTTGTAAGCAATCGAAAACCAAATCTGAATATGGAAAAATTTGAGAAAAAATTAAAAGTAAAAAATTAAATTTAAAATCACGTAGACATGCTAGATAACCGCGAGCCGAATTAATTGTTTCACTATCCCAATCAAGAGGGTTGTCCAATATATTTTCAAACAATTCGCTTAGTTCTTGTTTAAACTGAAACACTAACTGACAATTCGGCATTGTATTTGATGGCATTATACTGCCATCTCGTAGGAGCAGACGCAGGAATTCGCTTTTTGAGAAGAAAATCCAAAGCACTCGCTCGTTTTGATGACTTCTTAAAAAAGGTACTCAGACCAGATAAGCTCATAAAAAATGATTTACATTCTTTTATATTCGACATAGATTGGGATAAAACCAAATTAAGCCTGTGAGCATAACAATGTACAAATATAGCATCGTGGCAAATTTGTTTAACCCGAGCTTGTAAACCTGTTACACATTGACCGGCCATAACTGCAGCACCATCGTTGCTCTGAGCTACTATTTTATCCGTACAATCATATTCGTGAAACACTTGTTTAGTCACCTCAAATAAGCTAGAGGCAGACCGATCCTTCGATACATTCCAAAACCCTAAGAATTCCCTTTAAGTCGATATATCGTAAGACTATTGACAACTGGGATTTATTAGTTATATCCGACATTTGATCCATAATGACAGCAACAAATTTGCTTGATCTTATTTCGAATTTTATTTGATTTTGTAATACTACTGCCATGCTTGTAATTATATTATTTTGTATATCACTTGATGTGCCCATAAATACATTTAAGTCATCCATTTGACGTTTTAGGGGAGTCGATGTCTAAAAGTTCGATGTCTTTACCTTTATTAATCGATGTGCTTTTCTCGTTATGTCCTCGAAATGGCAAATCCTGCTCACACAAAAAACTGGTTATATCGATTATACTTTCCAATATTTTAATATTTTCACGAACCTTTTCATTATGCTTGGCGATATTTCCAGCAAACTCTGTCGATAGAGAATATTAAATTCTATTTGTTTTCCCGAACCTCTTCAAATTCAAAACAGCTCTCAAATGATCGAATGACAATTCATGTCTTTTTATTGATTTGTGTATATTTTTTAAATCACTAAAGCCACTTGTACGCCAAACACCATTATCTTTTGCAAAAAGCAAACATGGCCAACAAAAACATTTAAGTAAGAAATCACAGCCGGTTAACCAACAGTGTTTATCATATAAATCCATAGAAAAATGTCGAGTAAAAGTTTTACCGATAGTCAACAGTTTTTCTAACCTCGATTTTGGTCGTCCCAATAATATAATTTCTTGTTTCATTGTAAATGAACGTGATCCAAAAGCGTTGTCACGTAATTGTTCAATTAAACAATTGCATCGATTTTCAATATCCATTTTAAAATGAAAATTATCTTAAAATAAATGAAATATAACACACAAATTCTATTTACTGGATGTAACACTTAACAAATTAACGATGAATCTGATGGGAATTGAGAAAACGAATTGACTGTTTCGTTCAATACGCTACACTTTTGTAGCTTATTTTGAGAGAATGAACTGAGATTAAGAGCAAAACTAAACACACAGAAAACGTATATATTTTGAACGTTGTTTATAGGGAAGATAAAACCAATATTTACAAAACACAGAGAGTGAAAGAAAGCTAGAGTATAAACAGCTTCAAGAGAGATTTAAGATATTATTATTTTGTTTTCGTTTTAAAATGTGACAACGAATATGTAGTAGTAATCGTGTTGCGCAGAAAACTATTGCGCATACGCATATTAATGATTTTCTCGTAAAAATACATACACAATACACATTCTATTTAACATGAATATACTTACACAGTGAAGGAACGAAAAACACAAAATACGAAGAACAAATTAGACTATATAATTATATGAGGACGTGTAAAATTGAGATATAAAAGAAAAAAACCTAAAATCAGTTTTCAACGCAATGCTTCTTTTTTTTAATATTTTCTGTTTAGTGAAATGAGTTAAGGGAAACACTGCTTCCCTAGCGTATAAGGAATCTTCACCCCTGTGCTTCTTATAGATAAAAGCGGCAAACCACGGATTTTATAAAGTAAATATAAAACCTCTTATACTATATAAAAACAATCACAAATCGTGGATAACTCACTTCGAATGGGAGGAATTTTTACTTTCAAAGGACCAAAAAATTTTAAAGAGAGGAAATACTTTTTGTGGCCGACAACCGTCCGTCACTTATTACTTCCCCAATTACATACAATTAAATTAGAAATTTTCCCATAAAGGCATAATAAAATTTTAAAACGGTACTATCGCGAATTATCGTAAAACAACTTAACACAGCTTTAGAGATAGAAAAGGCTATTTATGCGATTCATTTTAAAATTGTTTTTTTGGAAGCACTCCATTTTGCCAAAAAGCGTGGGATACGACCAATTTAAAATCAATAAACAACTGGTTTTGTGAGATAAATATGGTATCTCCAAATTAAGAAAAAAAATTTGATTGAGAACAAGCTAGATGTACTATCGCAAAAAAGTTTGAAATAATGTAAATTTACCAATTTTGTTTATGAATAATAATTGAAATTGTTAGACAACTCTATATATACAATATTATGTACTATATACTTAAGGGTATTCACATTATCTAAATACATATACATACATATCTATACATTTTTGTTTTAATGATTTTATAAAGTTTAGTCGTTACGAATTGTACCAAGGAGTTTGAACGAAGCATCCTAAATAATACAAGCAGAGATGAAAGACACTTTAAATTAATCGAACTTATTAAAGGGTTATAGATTTTGATACGTTTCAAGAACTAATGTAAAATTGAAGTTTTTTGACTAAAAATTAATGACTGAAAATACTGAAAACAAAAATTTGTTTTATATCAATATTTAAATCAATCATTTTCATATAACATATATAGAAATCAAATATAACACTTATTATTTTAAAAGTTATGATAGAAAAAAAATGTTTTGATTTATTACTTTTATGTGTTATAATTTGTCCTAAACGCCGTATAAAAATATATAAAACCAGATCAATGACGTATGAACTACGAAAAAGAAACAACTTTAAATGTTGGATGAGAGATGGCACTTAATAGTTTTTACACAATTAAAATTGGCATGCAAATGAAAGTGAATGCTTGAAAAATTATTTGAATTTTTGTTATTTCCGTTCAATGCTTATACTTTATGAGTTACATACAATGAGGCTTCATAAAAATCGTTGCGTATTTTAACAGTGTGAATTTTTAAAACAATTATAAGTACACCCATCCCTCGGTTTGCACGGTAGATACGTTACACGAAAAGTCGTGTAAATCGAAACCGTGTAAAACGAGACAAAGCGTTGATACAAACTTAGAAGATAGGTTCAACTACAGTTTAGAGCGTGTAAATCGAGCCAAAGAATATAAAGAAAAATCGTACATATGCTCCTACACTTCGCGTAATTCAAGGCAAAGATCTCATGCAAAACTAAGGGATTGGTTCCAATTAATATTGAGTGCTGAAATTCATAAATTTCGAATCATATTTTTAATTTTAAAGAAATATATTTTTAGGTGATTCAATTAAGCTATTTTAACAAAATGTTTGACATAAATTGACAAGTAAAAAAAATAATAAAAAAACAGTCAAAATCCATGATCGGCCTTTGTTTTTTCTTCGCCATAATAAGATCGCTATCAGAGTCGCTGATGGAAATTTCATCAATCGAAATTTCTTGGTTTGGTTTGGTTACCAATTCACGATTTGAGGTGCTGGGTCCATTTTCGACTTCAGTAGTGATAGCAGAGTTTTTTTGGTTGACTTTATGAAATCAGTCATCAACATTTGTTTGCCTTGGCTTAGATCTTTGAACACTTCTTCATATTGACAAAGAGCAGCTTTCACTGATCTTTGAAATTTCGAAGCCCGTTCATTATCAGGATCTCTGTTTAAAAAATACGTTTGCAATTGCCTACCTAGTCGAAGCCCCTCACCTACTTTATTTGCGGTAAATGGTTCAGGTGCATTATCACTATCGGAACTGATTTCGCTAACTACATCAGGTACCCGATTCACCATATCTAACAGATCAGCATTCGTAATTTCGTTATCCTTGAACAACTCATCAATATCATCAATATTGAGATCATCAAATCCCTAACCTCCGATGGAATTTCGATGATATTTTCAAAAACATTTTCTGTGGCTGGAACAACAGTATTTTCAGATACAACTTCCGGCCATATTATTTTCCAACAGCCATTCAAAGTGCTCTTTTTTATTTCAGCGACGGCTGCTGCAACATGTTTTACACATTTGAGTATCGTAAAATTTTTCCACACTTCAGGTAAAGTTACTTCAGGATTTTCATCCAACTGATTTAAAACAACAACAAATGATCTTCTTATTTAAAAGGCTTTAAAGGTAGAGATTATGCTCTTGAGGTTCAATCATCGAGGTAGTATTTGGAGGTAAAAACTCAATCTGTACATTTGGGTGTTTCAAATTTACTGGATGGCTTGGCGAATTATCAAGAAGTAAAAGAACTTTGAAATCAAGATTGTTTTTGGCTAAATAAGTTTTGACTTCAGGTACAAAGCAATTATGGAACCAGTCTTCGAATAAAGCACACGTCATACAAGCCTTATTATTAGATCGCCAATGCACTGTCTAGAAGTCTGGGGTTTCGTATTATTCGGATGGCACGCCGGTGAACTCTATCCAGCATGCAGCAACTGGAGAGCATAAAATTATGAGATAAGCATAAAATAGGTTTGGGTCTGCTGTACCAGTGTCCAGTTCCTTTGATATATAATATTCATACGGTTAACTCATGTGGTTTGATTCGTTGGAGCCGCATTACTTCGTTTGTACTGTCTAGTAGTTGTACGGCCTCGACGTTGGTGTGGATAAGAAGTCTCTTCTCGTGTTTTATGGCAGATTCACGGATGACGTCTATCAATTGAATTTCTAGATCATTGTGTATTTCTCGGTTAGTCACGAATCGGTAAGTGTTGGTGATCATTCGAAGAAATTTATTTTAACTACGTTTTATAATGTCTCTAGTACACTTATGAGTGCAATCTCATAGCTGCGCGTCATACATCCATAGTGGTTTGAAGATAGTTTGATAAACTAGTCTTTTGCAATACAGGTTCATTTTGGACTGATGCTTAATTAACCAGTACATTTGACGTTGTTTTAATCGTATCTGTTCAGATTTTTATCTCACGTGATGTTTCCAGTTGAGCCTTGAATCTTATTGCAGACCAAGATATTTTGTCGAATCAGCCTGCGGCACTTGCGCTCCATTTAGGTATAAGCGTATACATTGTTATGTTTGTGTCGAAGTGTAAATGTCACATGGGTTGATTTAAGCTCATTAAGCACGATTTTCCAGTCAATTGTCCATTTAGAATCCTAGTTCATTGCTCGTTGCAGATTTTCCACTACCTTTGATTGTGATTCGTCTATTGACATAATAACGGTTTCATCGGCAAACGTACCGATGAATGTTTTATTCGTTGTAGGTATGTCCGCAGTGTAGAGAAGGTAGAGGAAAGATCCCAAAACACTTCCCTGCGGAACTCCCGCTAACGTTGGATAGAAGTCAGAACATGTTTCTTCAAAAACTTTTTAAATGACGTCAGAACTTATTGATGGGTATACATTTTTAAGCTCATTTTCGATCATTACAGCTTGTATATAATGGAGCTTTGGTTTGGAACACATACCATATATCTATGAATGTTGAAAAGTCCATAATAACATTTTTAAATTATTTTTGAATAAATAGGTATTTTTTTTATTCTGTAAGAAATGTATATAATAAAAGTTTAAACGCCTAAATGTCAACAAATTAGATCTCTTTTCTACTTCACTGAATCACCCAATTTAACTACCAAAAATTGAAATGTACTTTTAAACCAATTTATAGATCATGGTGCCTATTGATCTATAATATATAATTTTGGTTTTATACTTTTCTAATTCAACGTTTTATCGAACATAAACTTTAATTAAATCCGTTTTAGTTGGTTCTACTATGTACCACCTCATTCTATTAGTTTGTTTACGTGGGAAAACAATACCATTATTAATGATATAATTAAAGTATCAAATAAAATCTCTAAAATGTTAATTATTCTATTTAACAATTTTTTCCAGCTCAACTTTTATTGTGTGTGGTAACGCCAACACAAGAACCAACCCGAAATGAATAACACCTTCCATAAAAATATGTAAATATTTAAATGGCCAATTTTTTTTTAGAAAAATTCGTTAAAACAAACAAACCCTTCCAAAAAAAGACAAATTTGTCATTTCTTATCTTTAAGTTCAGTTTATTGTTTTAAATGAAAACTTAATATTATTTTTAGCATATAGGGTGTCCCAATAACCGGTTCAGATTTGACATATCGGTTATTTTGGCTCTGGCAACATTCCCGTCATTCTTTTTTGACAGAAACTCAGTATATTATTTTTAGTTGACGAAATATATCGCTTAACGCCTCAACAAAAGTGTTAAATGTTGAGAATTTACTTCCTAAAGGCTTTGTGGAAAACCAACCCATCAATAACGTGTGGCGACTTTATTCAACGGAATTAACTACCTCCAAACGTTAACACCTTTTTTGTGGCCATATCTTGAAGAAATTGATTTGGACGAACTTTGGTTTCAGCATGATGGTGACGGGCGTTACAAATGTGAACCTTCGTTAAAAATTCGATGGCCACATTATCAAGAAGCTGTGATTTGACGCCTTTGTCATTTTACTTTATGCAATTTTATTTCGCCGATTGTAGCTTAATGGTTAAAAATTTCTCATCACGCCACGGTCTCGAGTTCGATTCTCGCCGTTTACCTAAAAATTAACATGCACCAGATGACATAAAATTCGATTGTGTGTAAAAACATTCGTTTGGTTGACCACCTACAATGCGCAGCAATTGTTATATCTCGTTTGTACGGTCTCAGTTGAGACGCGTTTATGGCAGTTTACGGCCTCTAAACCATAGATTATTTTTTAATTTTATTTGAGAGGTGCCGTGAAGGACAAGTGTTAACGGGCAAAACATAAACAATCGAGCTTTCAAATGCCAATATTAAAGCAACCATTGCCGAAATAGAGCCGCAAACAATTGAAAATATGCTCAGATATTCGACCGACCGAATGGAGTACGCTAGGCTTGCTGCGGCTTCCATTTGAACGAAATCATTTTCCGTAAATAATCAGGAGGATTGTACTTTCAAACAAAAATAAATTTGGAATATTGGGACACCCATTATTTTTGCACATATTTTGAAAAAGTAATTTATCCCCATTGGCTTTTACATATGTTATATTATTTTTTTCACAAAACGGGCCTTCATACGAGGTGTCCCAGAAAAATAAATATTTATATTGTAATGCAAACAAGTAATATCTTTCGCCACAATATGATTGAAATAAATCCAATACTAACGATAATATAAGAAAGACCATCCACACAATGGTAAATGAAACCAAAACAAAAGAATGAGTTCCATCATTCTTTCATTAATTTTCTTTTTATTTGTGGAAAAACCTGACAAATTTTTAAGATTGTTGTTGATTTTAGTTGTCTTTTTGTTTTTTTTTATGATTCTGCACCGAAAGACGAATAAATAAGCAGAACGAAATTTTTTTTTGCTTATCGTAAGGATTTGGGTTTATGTTTGGTTCTAATTTAATTTTATGTTTGGATTTACGGGTTTTTTTGTGTCGAGAATACATAAAAAATTAATTAAGAAAAGAAAAATTCTTCTTCGAATAAATTGATTAGAAGTTATATTGTTAGAGATTATTGATAAATTAAAAGGATAAATATATATTGTCTCCGAAATACAAAGGCATCTCTTGTACATACATCAGTTTGATTTATAGTAAGAAAGTTTATTGCTGTAGAATGAAATTTAATTTTTGGGCATGAACTACACAAAATGTTAACATACTACATTTATTAGGGTGACAGCATAATGAATTGAAGATTTTGTTTTTGTTGGCTTCCGAGGAGATTATAGTTGTTACAGAGACACATTTTAAACTGTTGCTTCACTTATTTTGTTGTGGTAATTGAGATTGAGTTAGTTATCATAGATTAGATTAACATAAATTTGTCTAATGTGAAACATGTTATTTGGAATATATAGTATCTGTGAATTACATATTAGATTTAAATGTTATTGCTAAAGAATTTAATAACAAGTTTGTTAATCTTCCTTGTCAAAGGATAAGAACTTATTTATTTAGAATTCAAAACCAAAATTAAAATAGTCAGACTTACTTGGTTCGATAACACAATTAACATTCTTCCTGTTTTATTATAAATAATTCATTTTCAATATGTAATTATATTCTGAGAGTATGAACGATTTGCTGATATCATATGTGAGGTGCTAGGCTGTATACGTGACAGCGATGGCAGTTATACTAGAACTGCGAGATGACATTGTTTGACGGCAAAGGAGCTGAACCAACTAGCCGTTGAAAACGTTTAGTCTTTTGATTTTTTTTGGCATCTTGTGTATTCTAATATTCTGTAATGTTGGTCTACTAGACTGCTTTCTATCTGATGACGTCATACAATGGCCGTAATCGAAAATATCAAACCCATCTTGATGAACATATGTTGCATTATTTTTGTATATAAGTTGATGAGTCTTTGTTGCAACAGTGCTAGCGAATGTTGCGTGACGTGACTGTTCTTTGTATTTGCGAATAATGATTTATTTTGCACTTTGTTGTGAACGCCATATTATTCTTCCCGTAAATTATTTCCTCCCTTTGACTGCGATTGTTGATGAATTTGTAGTGTATATTGTTGATACCGGATGTAATGTGTTGTACTAAGTTGAAATACAGAACTCAATACAGTTCTCAATTTTGATGGTAACGACGAAGTTTGGAACATTAAATTTGTTCAACACCGCCCAGGTGGCTCAGTGGTTAAAGCTGTGGCAGTTGGAGCGGGAGGTACCGGGTTCGAATCCCGATTTGGGCAGGATGCTAAAGGGATTTTTCACCATCTGATTACGATCGGTGGTGTTAATGAACACATCTATGACTTCCTGTTGGAGTGCAGAACTCATGGGCTGACCCATCTTCCATGTCAGTACTATAGGCTGGCGTGGAGCTATGCAATGCGCAGATGGTTCTACGAAAATCGGACCTATAGCCGTACGTCCTCGATTTGGCCGTTAAGGCGTAAAGTAGGATGTAAATAAGCGAACCGCGAAAGAGCTGGGAGAGCCTTGAGCCCCAAAAAAGAGAGCATAGAATAAAATATAAAAAAAAAAAAAATTTGTTCAACAGAACTATAACCCCACAATTGAAACATTAAGTTAAGACATTCAGTTGTGATGGTAATTATATCATAAAGCGTATCGTTTAGGGACCAACTCTCAGTACTGTACGGATGAAAAAATAAGTGTACACATTTCAATTTTTGTTCCGTTGACATAACTTACCCGTTTCTTGTATCTATAAATTAAAATATACTTACTTAAACAAAAAACTAAAATTTACATTATTACCACCTTTGCTTGGTTGTCAAACTTCATCATGGCAAGTTGCCAGATTGTTGGGTAATGTAAGTATAATTTTAATTAAGGTTAAATAAAATAAATAGTTATATTATGGTATGTGCACTTGATCATTATAATTATATTATTCATTGCAGATTTCTGTTATTTAAAATAATTATAAATGTTTATTTAACAAACATAACAACAAGATTAAAACAAATGAAATAACAAAACTACTGAAAAGCGACTTTCAAAATATCTTCATCTTATTTAAATATAAATTCAATCAATCTAAACGATCAGAGCTGTAATATCAAGATTTTTTCCTCCAGCTCTGATACAACTAACGTTCTTCGTGCAGAACTGATTGAAGGTGATTTAACGTTTTTGAAACCACGTCCTTTACCCTAATTCTAGTTAAAAATTTTTTTTTAATGAATTTTTAAGTAGCTTTAAAGTATTACAGACATAAGTCAACGGCAAAGTACAGTTACATTTTCATAGAACCACAATATTGTAATTTATTCAATTAATAATTTTCAAAGAATCTCCACAACATTAAACAAGCTAATAGCTAACATATAATGCAAATCTTTATTATGGAGAGAACTAAGGACCTTATGATGCAAAGCATAAACATATCCATGCAGATAGTTTATAGATTAATTAGCTTGCAACAACCTTCTTTGTATAGCAGTGAAGCAGTAAGTAAATGTTACTGTTAGTTTGTCACACGGCATATTTAACGACATTTTTTAATTGGTTTGGCAGAATTCCTCACAGTCGAAACTTTTATTAGTTGAATATCAGGTTAAGCCCAAAAAAAAACTTTAAATTTGTACCTTAATGGTTTATCGAGTTTCTCATTATGCCGCCTTCTTGAGTTCGATTCTGGCCGAAGCGATTGTATATGTAAAACGCATTCTTTGGTCTGACACACCTACCTACAATGTGCAACAATACATTAGTATAAAAATGTTCTTTAAAGTAACAATAAATTACTAAAAAAATAAAATATTTATTGATAGAAACTGTGTCGAGGTATCTGAAATGGTAACTGTGGATTGTATGGCATGGAGATTTGCGATATCTTCGAATTCATAAATACCAACAGTCAAGAGGAGTTATGATGAGCGAATTAGAAAATAATTAAGTCTATCAATTAAAGACGCAAATTATCCACTAAGGGAATATCGGATTCTCTAAAATTAATTGAAAAAACAACTAACGTTTTCATAAACGATTATCCAAATCATCGCTCCGTGCTGTTAATGTTTAGTTTTAGCAAAAACTCTTAAAAACTCAACCAACATTTATGAGGTAATTGAAGATAATGTACCTGAATAGTACATAATAATATTTAATTGCTTTCTTCATCAAATTTGAGTAACATTCTTTTAAAACCTTCGTATTTATATCAAAAATAATTTTTATAATTTCGCCCAGGTGGCGCAGTGGTTAAAGCTGCGGCAGTTGGAGCGGGAGGTACCGGGTTCGAATCCCGATAGGGGCGGGATGGTAAAGGGATTTTTCACCATACGATTACGATTGGTGGTGTGAATGACCACATCTATGACTCCCTGTTGGAGTGCAGAGTTCATGGGCCAACCCATCTTCCATGTCAGTAGCATGGAGCTACGCAATGTGCAGATGGATCTACGTAAATCGGACCTATAGCCGTACGTCCTCGATTTGGCTGTAATGGCGTAAGGTAAGGACGTAAATAAGCGAACCGCGAAAGAGTTGGAAGTGCCTCGAGCCCCAAAACAGATTGTAGAGATAAAAACAAAGAAACAAACAATTTTAAGTTTGCGTTGTTTCACTTTGGGTCGTATTTTTGGGAATCTAACTGCGACGCAAAACGGGGTCGTAGTCTACACAGTTTGGATACGGCTAGATTAACGCCGTACTTATTTTTTTGTCATCATCTTTTGAAGATCCAAATTCCTTAAATATCCTCCAGTTTTTCTTTCGTATCATCTTTGATACTTTTTATATATTTGATACTTTTCGGATTATGTTCTCCTGCTATCAGCCATCTGTTATTTCAAACAATTATAGTTCTCCATTAACCAACCGGTATGAATCGTGACTCCTAAATTACCCTAACGTGCCTCTATTGTTAGGTCCTAGCAGCATTATCGTTTTGTACTACTTTGAGCATTGAATTTTGCTCAACTCGTAATATATATGTACATACTGTTTTTTTGTAATTCTTGGTTCCATTTTTCCACACTCGTTTTTGTTTCGTAGCGCTGTAAATTCAGATTGGTGGTGTGCATGATCACATCTATGACCTACTGTTTAAAATGCAGAATTCATGGTCCAACCCATCTTTTATGTCAGGAGACGTACGACTATAGGTCCGATTTACGTAGAATTTAAAGCACATTGCATAGCATGGAGCTATGCAATGTGCAGATGGTTTAACTTACATCGGAAGTATAGTCGTACGTCCTCGAGTTGGGTGTAATGGCGTAAGATAGAATGGAAATAAGTGAACCGCAAAAGAGTTGGGAGTGCCTTGAGCCCCAAAATAGATTGGAAAGTCTTTATAGTACACACAAGAAATTTATTACTGTCAATTTCTGTTTTTTTTAATTAAAGAATAAAACTTGTGTGGTATACCAGTTTGTCCGAAAATTTGTCCAAAAGTTTTCAAATCTTTAAAAAATCCTTGTCAAAAAAGTTGCATACACTTATTATATACACTTATTATACACTTAAAATAAAAAAACTGCAATAAATGTATAATCCTTTATTCCTATGTTTTCGAATACAGTTATTTTTTCAAAAAATATAAAAGATACAATAATAATGTTTTAGTTTAAGTCGAGAAATTGGATCAAAACTGACACCTAGAATAGAAATTACAAAAGAACTTCGAAATTTAATAATTAAACTTCAATGTTAAAATAATTTATCCTACTGTTGGAGACAAAAACGAACGCACTCACCAATCATAAGCGGAGAGTGGCATCTCGTGGTGGGTACTACAGGTAAAGGCAATGAAAACCGCAAATAACTTATAATAACTGTAAGGGAAATCGGGTCGATATTATGTGTCAACATTATATAATTCCGAAAAAGATTAAAAGATGGTACTACTAGTAGTTGAACGAAATGTTTACATAATTAGATTTATATCTAATTATGGTTACTGGTAAGTTACCATAATTAGATATAAATTTAATTATGGTTACTTACCAGTTTTAATAAGATCGTTCAGAAAAAATATGGCACATATATCTACTCGGCAAAACTTGTCTCGAACACATCCATTTTTCGTTTTTACACATTTAATTGGAATGAGGTGTACGAGAAAATGTAATTATCAAATGCAAGTTATATAATAATTAATAAATATTTTTCGCAATAAAATTTGACCACGCTCGATAAAGTCCTTCCACCCAATATGTTAAATAAACACGAATAGTGATTTTACACATCGCACGCTCAGTTTTTTTTGTTTTATTTCTTTTGCCGTCACTACTGCAGTCATTCGATTTCATATAATTATTTATTGACTATATAATTTTTTTAAATTTTACATTGATAATAATGACGGTTGTTACTACCCATTGTCGGCCCATCAATTATTATGAATTTTGATATCCAGTCAGGCATGTTTGAGATCTTCTCGCACAATGTTAGTGGTCAGGGCAATGAATGCTTTAAAACATAATCGCATTTTACGTCATAAGCGATGCATATCAATTTTTGGTTAATCACTATAATCGTTATGAATCATTATGCTATAGTCGAAAATACTGAATAGCAAACGCGCCATAACGACTCAAAAGCTTGATAGTAATTAGGACACAAAACCTTATTAGTATTACTACGACTCTGCACGGTTCGTATCCGGATTATTGACGATTCCGACGTTAATCAAATTTAAAACTACCATAGTTTACTCAAACTTGACTTTATTTAATTCACTCAATAAATTGAAAAGATAAGTCGCTTGTCACTTTCAATTCAAGACTAGCCGCTTTGTAACAACCCTATTGAGTTGATTATCCCTGGAATGAATTGAGATTGTAAAACCTTAAATAATATAAATTATGTTGCTAATCTGTTTTTTTTTTATTAAATACTTCTGATTGGAGGACGATAAAATAATTTGCGAGGAAAATGAAGCTTCGGAAGAAATCAATTTTTTTTTGTCAATTATGAATTAGATCGGAGACAGATTTATTAAAAATTATAAAAATATTCTTAATTAAAATAAAAAAATGTGTTGGGTGTTATTATAATTAAATCTAAAAAAATTGTTGAAATAAAAAAAATGTGTATTTATATATAATAACCATTATTTGTATAAGAAAATTTATGAATAAAATAAATTAAAATAATGTTATAATATGTTAATACAAATAGATTATAATATTATAGTGTTATATTAATCTAAAATAAATAAACAGTATAACTTTGTGCAAATAAAATTATTGTGTACTATTGGTGGACTTATCGTACCATTGAAAACACCCTCTTTTACATTATAAAGTTTAAAGTATATCCATACTATTCGATGCATATTTACGGATTTACAAATCGTTGAAAACCACATGTTAGATATGCTAAACATTGCTGAATCTACTCCGAAAAATTACAACAAAGCTGTAAAAATTTATCATCGAATCAAATAACCTTGAAGAAGTAGCATAATCGACCGAACATTACATCTTTAAACCGAGATAATATACCATGCAGTATTAGGGTCGTTTGAGAAGTCCTGAGGAATAACGAGGAGAAAACGTGGTAACAAAATTACATTTTTGTATTATAATTGTAAATTTTCTTACTTTATTACCAACCAACTGTATAGTTGTTTTTGATAAGTTATGTTTACTTGGGTTTATTATATAGTTCTTACTCATATTTCTTTGAATTGAATATTTAGTTTTTTTATGTATTAATTAAATTTTAAGAAAGTGTGTGAGGATTATTTAGGTTCCTAAATGGATGGAATTTGATACACAGTTGAATTGATGTTCGTATAGATGTCTGGAAAATTAACCCACCCATTTCCGCTGAGTTCTGTAGCCAAACCAAACTGTGCCCAGACCGCTATCGAATGATTTTTTTTTGTAAACGATCCTTATAAATCGTTACAGCTTGTTAATTTGGCGGCTATGACATGACAGTAGCCTTTACTTCACTTTTTAGCACTTCACCAGTTAACATTTAACCTGTCCGATACGGCGATTTATCACTGCTTATATACAAATCAGTTTGATTCTCGATCTTTCTATTTTACTCGCAACAATCAATGTAGGGGTGCCTAAATTTCGGTGTAGTTGTATAATTCGAGGTGTTTCTATGCGTCACTGTAGAAGTTTTCCCAACCGGCTTCTATTCATACGCTTTATTATTCTATTTTAAAATTCGCATCTCTATTTTAACATCCGCGCTGTTAAAATAGAGATGAATAAAAAAAATTTGTTTGCCGACCCAATAACGCAGCAATCAAAGGAACGGCAGTTGGAGCGGAAGTACGCTTGCAACGAACAGAATCTACCTGATGTGAATGAGAAATTTAACTCCAAAAGTTTCGAAGTCGTTTGCATTGCATCTCGCTTTATAGATGTAAGGCGCATGGCCAATCGTTTCTTGATTGTTAACACATTAATTACGTTAAAAAGCACATTAACTTGCTCGGGTGAAGATAAAAATATAGCATTTCCACTAATAACGTGTATCCAACAGATTTTGCAAATTTGTAAATCCATGTTTATTGTTAATGACCAAACCTAATGCCGACAAACTTTTACAAATTATTTAAAGATGTGTTAAATAATTTGACCATTATCTGGTCACTGCGAAAAGCTACAACTGGAAATTTTCGTACAAGTCAGGGAGGACAGGAGAATATACAACGCGATTGTAAAGTCTGATAAATGAAGAAACGCAACAAAAATATGAAAGATCTTGTAGCAATTTTGCGATCCAATTACCAATTTAATGAAGTGAACAGTGTCTGGGAAGTATTGAAAACCTCGGTTAACGATGCTGCCCAGCACATTCTCGGTATAGTGAAAACTAAGCCCAAAAATGATTGGTTTGATGAGGAGTATCGTCTTGGTGTTGAGCAACGAAATATAGCCCACAATGAAGCGCAGACTCGGTTTACAATTGCAAGAAAAAATAAAGCAGTTCTTTCTAGGAGAACATCTGAACGAATTTGGAGACAGAAGAAGCTCGAATGGTGGAATTCTAAGATCATAAGAGTACAACAACTCAGCAATGAGAACAATTCGCGCGGTTTCTTTAAAGGAATCACCTCATTGCACCATACCTTAAGATCTCGGTCAACTGCCATTCGGGACCAGGATGGAAACCTCTGTGTTAACGTCGATGCGGTACTCGATACATGGCGTGAACATTTTTCTGATCTACTTAATGTTCCACATGTATCACAGTCTGTATTTGATACCCTCAAATACAGACCGAAGAGATGTTCATTTAGGTCATTAAGGCAAAGACTAAAGAAAAATCGTTCACGGGGAGTTGAGTGCATTAATTTAGAGCTCTTGATATTCGGAGATCTAACTTTATGGTTCTGTCGTTTCGATCTTGTTCGATTGGTATGGCGAAATGAAGTTATGTCTGAAGAATGGAAATTGACCCAATATTCAAGAAGGGTGATCGCTTGAAATGTGAGAATTATCGCGGTATAGCTCTCCCTTGCACAGCATACGTTACTGTCATACATCATCTTGGGAAGAATAGCTCCTCTGGCCGAGGAAATTATTGGTAACTACCAAGGAGGCTTCCGTCCAAATCGGTCAGTCACTGATCAAGTTTTTTCGCTATGGATGATTATTTCCAAATACTACGAAACATCTCGCGACGTACACCGGGTTTTCCTAGATTTCATGCAAGCCTATGACTCGATCAATCGAGGCAGCTATGGTATGCGATTTAATATTTAGGAATACCAAACAAATACATATGTGTAAAATGACAGTAACGCAGTTACAATGCTGTGTCAATGTTGAGAACAGGCTATCGAGAACATTTGCAATTATATCTGATCTTCGACAAGGAGATGATGTCCTCTATACTTTTTAATCTCATGTTGGAAAATACATCCTTCGTAAAAGTAAAACACCTCAAGACAATATCTAATACCGACAATTCAATGGCAACGGAATGAAAGAGATGCTTGATCCACTGGAACAGTGTTCAGGTTCCGTTGGTCTCAAAATCTATGAGTCTAAAACAAAATATCTGATCTCTGGTTTTAGATACCAAGACGCAACTGATTTCAGTAGTGGTAATCACACTTTTGAAGGAGTGATGAGATTAAAGTATCTTGGATCTCATTACTCACGATAATAGTGTGGGAGAGGAGGTCAAGGTGCGCCTTGCCGCTGGCAATTTGGCTTTATATCCTCTACGTTCACTTTTGAAATCAAAATATCTTGCAAATACGTATAAGCTGAAACAGTTACAAAGATCAAAATCCATTGTCGACTATGGGTGTGAGAGTTGCAACTTGACGGATGAGTACGAGAGATGGCTTCAAATATTCTAAAGAAGAATCAAATATTCGAAAGAAGAATACGTGTGATATATGATCCAAAACGCGACGTCGATGGCACATACGAAGTTCGTTTCAACCTCAATATTAGGAATTTAATGCAAATTCCTGATATCATGCATGAAATCAAAGGACAGCGAGTACGCTGGCTCGGTCACGTTCTGCCTGCTGATCCAAACCGAATGATACAGCGAATGATACAACCGAATGATCGCTATCGGCGGCGGTGGCTCCACGGCATAGAGAGCGATCTGACATCTTCTGGTAGCTTTCAACAGTATGAAGAACTAGCTTGTGATCAAAACCGATGGAGTCAGGTTGTTGACATGGTACGGGTCAACAATGGACTGTAAAAACCGATAAAACAAATATTTTGATCATAACTGGCTTTTAAATTATAAAATAAACATCCCTATTACCATAGTGGAAATTACATCTACCAAGCAACGCCTTCAGATAGGATCAGTGTATTGTCCACCTAGATATAACCTGAAGAAACCGAACTATTTGAATATTCTACAACAGTTCGATGGTCAATTTATACTAGGGGGTGATTTTAATGCAAAGCATGTTGACTTTGGCTCTAGGCTTACAACAACCAAAGGTAACGAACTTAAAAATGCAATAGTAGAAATGGGATGTAACCATTCCACTGGCAAGCCAACATATTGGCCCACGGATGCAGGTAAAACTGCTGATCTACTGTATTTATTTATATCAAAACAAGTTTCATCAAAATTTATTGAAGTAGGGGATAATTCAGATATGGACTGTGATCACTCTACAGTGATTCTTTCTTTAAGCGACAAGATAATTAGAAAGGAAACGAGACCAACTCTTGCCAATAAAACAACTGATTGGGCGAGCTTCAGATCTGAAGTAGAAAACAAGATTAACTTACAAACAACGACTAAAAACTATTCAGGAACTAGAAGAAGAGGTAGAAAATTTCACCGATATCATTCAGATTACCGCTTGGAATAATACTAATGGAACAGTATCCAAAAACATTGGTAAAAGTTACCCAAGAGAAATTCGGAATCTTGTCTTAGAAAAAAGAAAAGCTAGGAGAAAATGGCAACAAACAAGGAGTCCATCTGATAAGACGATTCTAAATAATAAATCACAACAGCTTAAGCGAGAAATTCAGAAGCTAAATGAAAAATCGTTTTCTTTGTATCTGGGAAATTTGACCGCTGATGAAGATACGAACTACTCACTATGGAAGGCAACTAAAAGTATAAAAACCCCAATTACGCAAATCCCTCCTATTAAGCGAAATGATGGCTCGTGGGCTAGGGATAACAAACCAAAAGCTGAATCATTTGCTAACCATTTGGCTGATATTTTCAAACCGAATGAGATTGAATCGGATATTATAATCGAAAATGAAAGCAGCAATTATGAGGGTGGAATTCCTCTAACAACCCAAAACGAAGTTACCAGTGAAATACAATTCAATCTGAAGTCAGCAAAGGCACCTGGATATGACCTTATAACGGGAGAAATTTTAAAGCAACTACCAAAGAAAGCTATCGCTAAACTAACTCACTTGTTTAATGCTGTTATTAGATTAAGACATGTTCCTTCGGCCTGGAAAGTTGCGGAAGTTATTATGTTACCGAAACCAGGTAAACCGCCTAATGAAGCTAAATCGTATCGTCCGATATCACTGCTCCCTATTATTTCAAAGCTAATGGAGAGACTACTCTTGAAGAGAATGAAGCCAATAATAGAAAGTAGAGACCTAATACCGGGTCACCAATAAGGATTTAGATGCAAACATTCTACAATTGATCTGGTTCACAGAATAACAAACATTATAGAAAAGGCGTTAGAAGAAAAACAAATTCATTCGACCTTATTTCTGGATGTGGCAGCAGCTTTCGATAAGGTATAGCACGAGGGTTTAATACATAAACTTAATGCTATGCTTCCGGGGCCATATATTGATCTTTTGAGATCATATTTATCTGAAAGGCTTTTTAGAGTAAGACAAGAAGATGCGTATTCTGAACTGAGAGAGATAAGGGCAGGTGTTCCACAAGGCAGCGTTCTAGGTCCAGTCCTTTACCTACTATATACAAGTGATATACCACAGCCCAACCACGTAAGCATAGCAACGTTTGCTGACGACACCGCGATACTATCAACAGAGCAAACTGTGGAAGAAGCGGCGAATAAACTTCAATGTGCAAGTGATGAAATTCGCCAGTGGACCAAGCGATGGAAAATCAAACTTAATGAATTAAAATCTGCTCATGTCAACTTTACGAATAAATCATTGGTTAATCCGCCGACAATCAGCTTAAACGATGTGATGGTGCCGAACGTGAACTCTGCTAAATACTTGGGTATGACTCTGGATGTTAAACTTAAATGGAGAAAGCATCTGAAGAAGAAAAGAAAAGAGCTTGATTTTAAATATAGACAATTGTACTGGCTAATTGGGCTAAGGTCAAAATTAAGCATATGCAACAAAATACTGATTAACAATCAGGTTCTTAAGCTGATCTGGCTATATGGCATTCAGCTTTGGGGCTGTACTAAGAATACTATAATAACATTAAACTTATACAAAACTTCGAGAATAAGGTACTTCGGAGTATAGTCAATGCACCCTGGTACATTCGTAACAGTGATTTGCATCGTGATTTGGAGATTCCCGATATTAAACTCGAAATAAAACGATTTGCATCGAAGCATGAATCAAGACTAATGGAACATGTCAATGCGGAAGCCTCTCGGCTACTGGATAATGAACATTTGGTTGGGAGACTTAAATGAACTAAACCCTTCGAGCTCGTTAGTATGTGAGCAGCTACTTACAAACGAACAGGCACTGTGCATCGCTGGATCAACAGTGACCACATTATATTTTAGTTTGTAAGAACTCAGATGTAAATTGGTGGTTAGTCTGGAAAGACTAGTTTCAATAATATAATACAAAAAAAAAATTGAAATCTGATCTTCGATTTTACCCTGTTTTAGATGTTAAATGTTGTTCTTCAACTGTATCTTTTCATAATTATCTGGCGTCTTAGATTAGATAATGCGTTTTGAAGAACTTATAAGTTGAAAGTAACTTAGCTTGCTTATGTTCAATTAACAACTGTACCGTCATAAGGTCAGTGCCACCTTGCCCATCACTTTCCAAAATATTCATCTCTTGTTAAAAATCTCTTTCAAAAATATACATGCACATACATACATATGTACATATTATTCCCTCTTCTTTTTGCATTTTATATTTTGATTTTGTCCTATAAATTCTCACTGGGCAAATTTTAAAGTGCTACATATTCGAGTATTAATATGCATTATTTCTCTTTCACCTACTTTCATATGATTTTATTACAAAAACGTACCATGGTAATATCATCTCTTTTTTTGGTTTTATACAAGAATTAGTGGGCAAATTATGAAAATCACTTGCTATTATAATTTACTCTTTCCCTTTTGACATAGGAACTAATTTTGAGGTGAGATGAAATAAAAAAATAATTGATTTTGATTTTGGCTATTTTTAACTAATACAAGATTCCTTCAACTTACGTGATTTTATATATTCAATAAAGAGTTAGCTTTACATTATTATTGGATAGATTTTAAATACAATATCGGTTAAATGGAAGCATCCTATACGTTACTCAAGTAAATTTAACAGTTATTATACAAATAAATGTTATTGAGGATTTTTTAAAGTAGTGTTGTTCTTGATAATGCCCTGGCTAGACTGTTTTTATTTTTAATTAGTAAGATTTGGTTTATACTAACTTGTGTAGTTAAAAGTTAAAATTATATTTTCATTTAAAAACTTTGATTTCTTGTAAGTTTCGTGTAAGAAATTTTCCTGTAATATTTCATAGTTAATTGTTTGCCCCATACACAATAATAAAGAACTAAAAGAATTCAATTCGGTCGATTTTACCATCAAAAATTTAGCAAATTTAAGTTTTGAAGAAAAACCTAAAATGAAAAATATGGGTCTCGACCGTCCCAATGTAATCATTGTTAATTATAACCCAAAATCATCGAATCGGAAGCTCAACAAAGACTGGTATTTAAAAAAAACTTGGCTTACTGCCAGTTTAAAATCAAAAAGCTTGTATTGTTTTCCATACAGTTTTGTCACGCCAGAGTTAGCAGCGGAGCATATTGATAATAATATTGCTTTAAAATGTTTCGGAAAAGTTAATATTGCGCAACAGGTAGACACGGCGTATAAAAGAGAAATGATTAAACATAACAAACTTGTAGATGGTAATCGGTATGTTCTAGGGAAAATTTTAAAAGTAGTTAAAATTTGTGGCAGTTGCAAACTGGCCTTACATGGCCATAATGAAAAAAGTGATTCAGATCGACCGGGAGTGTTCAGAACAGTATTCGCATTATTTTGTAAAAAAGATCTTACTTTAAAATCATTTATGCAACTATTTCAATTTTTAAGGGAATTTCCAACCACATTCAAAATGATTTGCTGATGAAACGACTGATGTCTCAAACAAAAGTCAATTTGTAATCATATTTCGATACGTTCCTAAGCATCGTATAAAAACAGGAGAAGTTGGCGAAAGATTTATTTCTTTTGTAAAATTACAAGATCGTTCAGCAAATTGATTGGCTCACAATTTAAAACAAGTGCTGCAAAAATATAATATTACCAGTGATAAACTTATTGCTCAAACTTACGACGGTTCTGCAGTTATGAGTGGAAATAAAGGTGGAGTGAAAACCATTTTAATACAGAATTTTCCTTACGCATATTTTGTTCACTGTTATGCTCATCAGATAAATTAAGTCCTTCAGGCCGTGTGCACCAAACAAATACCAGAACTGCGTATTTTTTTTGCTAATTTATCTGGGATACCATCATTTTGTTCTGTATCTCCTAAAAGAATGGATAAATTATTGGAAATCTGCGACAAAAGCAACACGAGATGGATTTTCTAGAGTCTTACAATTAACGTGGTGTATGAAAAAGTGGAAGAGTTAAAAGAATGCATGACAGCTATTCAGAATGACTCAACTTCGGATATAAGAACGATTCGCGAAGCGAGTGGTTTTACTTTATTACTAAACGATGTGAAGTTTATTACGTTTTTAAATATTTTTTCTAGTGTTATGCTTCAAGTTGATATTTTATATAACATCCGGCAAAAACGAACGAGTGATAGGATTTGTGTTCATGACGCCATCAAATAATTTAATGATTTTATTGACAGAATTCGAAAAGAAGTTGACTTTATTGTTGATAATGTTGCTGAAGCTAATGAAGATAGTAAATCGCGCGCATCATTTAAAACGAATTTTTTAAATAAGCTTGCAATGTAATACGGAGGCACAACGAAGGTTTAACAACGCAGAGTGTTTAGTAATTAGTCAAGTTTTAGATTGCACAAAGAATAAACATTATGCTTTAAACTTTCCTTCCCAGCTCCTAAATACAACAGTCAAATTATATCCATTATTGGATAAAGAACGCTTGAAAACTGAACTACAAGCAGTGTATCGATAAACAATGATTTTCCAGTCTGTCAAAACTATAAGTGAGCTAGTTTAAACGATTCATGATAACAATTTAGAAGAAATATTCCAAGAAATTATTCGCCTTTCGATGATTATAATAACCACACCGATGTCAACCGTAGAATCAGACCAATTTTTTTCAACGTTTAAACGTGTAAAATCTTATTTAAGTAGTACAATGACGGAACAATTCAGCAGTGTTGTCAAATGAAAGAAGCCTGATAAATCAAATTGACAATTTTAATGGTAAAGTAACTGTCAGCAATGAAGAAGCGGCGTGTAGATTTTATATATAAAATAATCAAATAAATATTAGGTTTTTTTTAAATACAGTTGTGTTTAATTTAATTTTTCATAAAATATTGCCCACCCACGTTTGAAAGCCACGGACCGCTACTGGTACCATTAAAGGTGGTGTTTTAGATTACACATGTAATTGTCCAGAAATTAAACAGATTTTAATGTTTAAGTTTAGGTAACGGTAGGTGTAGTTCAATCTATCTATCGAGACAGATTTGACTTTTGAAAATTGCTAAAGTTGTGTGGGAAGATGTGTTTTGTTTGGGTAGGGTGAGTATAGTGCGAGGTTTACTGCCTTCATTTAGTGGAGAATGATGTCTGGATGATGGAGGTGATAGCAATTTTTTTGGATAGTGTGTCCTTCATTGTATGTTTGTTATGAATAGTTTTCATTGTCTGAATTCGGCATTTATTGTTTTCTCCACCACTCAGATGTCTTTCATTTGATGAGGGGGATAATTCCCATAATATGTTAATCTTACGTGCGTAAAATAAATATTTAAAGCTTTGTTTTCAGCATATATGTAGTATGCATGGCTTTGGCTGTTTTGTGGCGAAGGTCAGCACTACCTCAAGATTGTCCATAACAGACTGGTAGATTAGTTATGTGTTGCCTTGGGATATAAATTTAGTCTACCTATAATGTGATTTGGCATAAATAAATAATAAAATTAATTAAATTTATTGTTACAGATTCTTTAGCCACAAAATTGATAACTTATTTTCAGTATTTTTGTATTAATATTTTAATTTTAACCAAAAAGAATGATTGCAGATAGGTATTGTAGATTAATAAATTGGAAGTTTATTTATTTGTTCTAACAGTATTTAAGTAATGGTTTGCCATGTGGCTGTTACCATGTCATTATTTCCAATTATCATACCTTTCATACCTTTAAAGTCTTATTGTTTTGTGCTAACAGTAGTTTAGTAACGGTAAATAGTAGTTTAGTAAGTGACTGTTAGCCGTTCGTTCTTCATACCTTTCTATCTATCCTTACCTATTGTTGGCAGAGAAATTAGCATACTGACTCTGTCATTCGGAGGTCTCGAGTTCGATTCCCGGTGGTTGAATTGGTTCAACTGGTGGTTGACCAAAATTGGTTGTAGGTGTATGGGGCTTGAACTTGGACCCTAGTGGTATTGAGTTCTGGAATAATTCCTGCCTTCTTTAATTAAAAAAAGATCTAGCGTTATTCGAGAATCTTAATGTTTGAAAGTCCTAAATTGAAATGCAATCAACATATTGAGGTAGACAAGTAGATACCTCGCACTCTATCAAATCTATTACTACAGTAGTTATTTTAAAATTATTTTCATACCTTTCTATTTCATGATGTGTAATTATTCGTTTTTAGTATAATTGAAGGGACACCATAATTGTTATAAGTCCTCTGTGGTTGGGGGGAATGCTTAGAATTCCAACACAATACCAACTGCTTGTCGTAAGAGGCGAGTACAACGGTTGGATTGTTGGGCTTCACCCACTTCCGTAAAACTTTTTTTTTGTATTATTTAATTTTCATTCTTATAATTTTTACTTGTTATTTATGTTCAGTTTATTATATCACCCGCGTTAATTTATTTTAATTTTGTATAGGCTTTTATTATTTTATTTTTTGTTGGGACGTTTTACGCATTTTTGCGAACAAAAAAGTTTATTTTTAAAATGAGTATTAAAAATAAAAAATCCCCGAAAAATGCCTCTTCGTATAGCGGGGTGAGGAAAAATCATAGATTCCCCACTCAAACGGATTCAGAAACCTTGAATTAATTCGAAGTTTTGTCAAACAAATGTGATGACATTCGCAATCAAAATCCCTACTGCGAATTAATTATGGTTGGTTACTTCAATGCTCACCATAAAGAATGGTTGAATCACCAAAATACGAACTGTGCTGGGCGGCAGACGGAGTGGCTTTCTGTTTCGCATGACCTTACGCAGATTGTAAGTGATTCCACATTTGATAGTCAAATTTCTCCAAGCCAAACAGTCATATTCTGTATCTTTGTCTTACAACAATTTCGCATTCCATGGGGACGACGCCGTTTCCAATTTCACCGAAACCGTTCTATTTGGAATGAATAAATATATCCCATCAGCCTTTTCCAATCCCAATCCTAATTTTAAAATCTTTTCAAAAGAAGCCTACAAAGCAGCCAGACAAAATAAATCTGCTCACAAGTAATATAAACGCAACGAAACATCGAAAGAAACATTGAAGAATATAAAACCACATGTAACATCTGTCAAAAAATCTTTGCTAAGGAAGCGATAAGAGCCGACAACAAGAAAGCCGCCAAGGCTTCCGAGTTGAAAAGCTCCAATCACAACTTTTATCAGATGGTCGCATCGGTTGCCAAAATTACAAAAAAACATCTTTTTGAGCATTAAAATGTGCAGATTGAGCTTTGGTGGTGGATCCATATTTGCAGACCGACTTACTGGCAAACGTCTTCACTTCGAAATCGATCTTAGTTGTCTCAGATGGAGTAACGCCTCCGTCAATTCCGTATTGTGGTTCCAAAATGGTTCTTATCAACATCTCCGAGGAAACTGTCTTTAGGAACCTGAATGCAATGGACACAAATAAGGCCACCAGGCCTGACGGAATTCCTGTTCGAATATTGAAGGAGTTTGCCAGTGAATTGGCTCCAATATTTACTAAAAAAACTTTCTCCTTTCTTATAAGCAAGGTAAATACCTGAACGCCTGGAAGAGTGCGTTGGTGCAACCGGACCGTAAGCGTTGTTGTGATAAAACTGACCCCTCAAACTACCGCCCAATATCAATCTAAAGTCTTTGAGAAATGCATTAACCAACAACTGTTGAATTATCTTAAGATCAATAAAATGATGTCAGATAAACAATATGGCTTCCGCGAAAGCCGCTCCACAACCGATCTCTTGACGTATGTTGTAAACAAATGGAATCTCACCCTTGAGCACCACGGAGAAGCCTTTGCAATCGCTTTGGATATATCCAAAGACTTTGACAAGGTTTGGCATGAGAATCTCATTTGTAAATTTGTGGCATACGCCTTGGATTCGATGACTATCAAGTGGATAAAAAGTTTTCTCAAAGACCGAAAGATCAACGTGGTGCTAAATGGGAGATCATCAACGATACACTCCCCAAATTCTGGAGTCCCTCAGGGATCATTTTTGTCACCAACTTTGTTTATGTTATACATTAATACTTGTTGGATGGCACTGTCCACAACCCTATCCACAGTTTTGCTGATGATGCAACATTGCACTCTTCTATTTCATTCGAGGTCGAGCCTACTCCTTCAGAGTTAAACGGCTGGAAGTTGTTACTTGAAGTATAAGTCTCAAGGAATACCCTTTGTGGTAAAAGGCCACGTTCTCATGAGTTGTGACTCAATTCGTCTGCTTGGTGTTCAGATTAGCAACAATTTAAAATGGAATGAACACATTATCGGATTGTCCAAATCAGCTTCACGTAAACTCGGGTTCCTCAATAGATGTAGACGGTTTTTTAAATCGCATCAGGTTCTCCAAATATATACAACCTTTATTAGACCTTGTATAGAATATTTCTGTCAGGTTTGGGATTGAGCATATGGCATTGCTCTCCAGTTGCTGGTTAGAGTTTAGCGGCGTGCCATCCGAATAATACGAAACTTCAGACTAACTACAGCACCGCAGAGATGTTGCAGAACTCTGCATGTTCTAAAGATTAATAAATGGTAATTTTTCTGCAGAATTCAAGGAGAAAATACCACCATTTGTTACGCTAGGACGGCTAACACGAGGAACGGATAATGCGCATAGGTTTACGGTGAAGCTGCCGAAACCTCGAACTGAAGGTGCAAAGCGCGAATTTATTTATCGAACATCTTGGAAGTGGAAATCGTTATCCGGCTTTCAGTTTCCGTTTGAGTATAAAATGCACAAGTTTAAGGCAGCTATCAACCTTTACTTGAAAGATCGCACGTTGGGTGCAGGAGCTCTGACAGTTACAAGGAGCTAGGAATGTCTTAAAGCCCGCCCTGCACCCAATTAAATCTAAATTAAAAAAAAAGTAGTTGTTATCCTTAATTATCTTTTTAAGTGTTTTGGACATTGAATGATTTTCATAATTAGGTTATTTGTTCTTTATAACACATGTTTGAACGTTTGTTCTAAAGAATGCAACAAATCGCTATAACCTCACTCAAAAAAAAATCGGCAGTTATTTTTACAAAAACGTTTTGTAAAAGTACTTACAAAATTAATTTGTAAATTTTACTTAAAAAATTTCATT